>KN496155.1:59082-81474 GCA_000787155.1 Scartelaos histophorus | reverse complement strand
AGAGACAAACAGAGAGAGAGGGGAAAGGAAGAGTGAGAGAAAAAGAGAAAGAGAGAGATAGAGGCAGACAGAGGGCAAAGGAGAAAGAAAGAAAGGGAGAGAGGAAATGAGAGAGAGGAGAGAGATGGAGAAAGAATGATGGAGAAGGGGAAGGGGTAGAGATGAAGAGAGAGAGAGATGAAGAGGGAAATGAGAGAGGGGGAAAGAGAGACAAACAGAGAGAGAGGCAAAAGGATAGTGAGACAAAAAGAGACAGAGAGAGAAATAAAAATGGAAAAAGAAAGATGGAGGAGGGGGAAGTTGAGAAAGATGAGAGAGTGAGACTTACTAAAAGGGAGATGGAGAGGGGGAAAAATGGGTGGAGAGGGTTAGAGATGGAGGGAGCGAGATGGAGGGAATGAGATGGAGAGAAAGGGAGAGAGGGAGTGTGAGACAAACACAGAGAGAGAGGTGGTCTAGACCTGGACTAGTGGTAATCAGCAACACATGAACTGTAAAGAGTTCAGGGGCTCGGGGACTGAGGGAGAGCAGAGGGCAAAAGAGGAGTGAGAATTTCTACCACAGTTACTATATACTATATGCAACTTTCAACATTTTCCAATTATGAATATTATTTTGAGGGCAACTTTGAGTGTTATAAAACCTCCGTATGTCAGGCTTGTTCAGTAAAAAAAATCTTGGATGTATCAAGTTATATTTTAAAGACACTGTGGCGACGCACAATTCAAGTATTTTTCCTTTTTCCTCACACAACTGCAAGCGGCATGTTTTCATTTACAGTGTGTGTGTTTTTTTTTTGTTTTCTTCTGTTGTTTTTGCAGCCCAGTAGGTCTTTGAGTGGAGATAGGAGGTAGGTGAAAACTGACTTTTTTTTTTTGGAGCAGTCAAGTATTGAATGCGGGACAATACAGAATTAGTAAAACATGCATGAATCAAATACAATACAAACAAAATACAACTAAGAGTAAGTTAATTAGTCAAGTTGAATTTGCATAATACGTCTCTGTTAATCTTCAGCAGCAAGACAATGGCTCCTGTCCACATTGTTACAGAATAAATTAAAGCCAAAATATAATGATGTCACTTTAATCATATTAAACAATTTTAATCATATTCTATTACATTAAAATGCTGCACATCAATATTTTAGCTTTACCCATTCATCTGAGTTTGGGATTATCAAATATGCACATGTACAGTCTGTTTGTTGTTTTAAAGTTGAAGTACCCAACTTTTTGTTTAGAAATTTGTAAATTCTCTTTTCCCCCATAAAGAAGAGAGAGAAAGAGTTTTAGTTTAGTTTATTTATTTCATGAGACAGGGACAGTGCACAATACATACTAATCTAAACAGGAGAGATGGATTGTACCAAGTTGTAGTGCTAGTGCTGATTCCCACCTGTAATCCCTGGGCAGGTTGATGTTATAGTTCATCAAATCAAACATACAAAGAGAATGTGTGAAAAATCCCTCAGTCCAGGTAGAATCCATGGCAAAAGAAAAATAAAATTGTCAACTGGACAAAAGTTATTTGGTCGAATACGTTTCGCAGCTCATTCAAGCTGCTTCTTCAGTTCAAAGAGAATGTCTTTATAATGACTGGAGCATCAAAGAGAGAAAGAGAGACATGTTTTATTGATATATTGGTAAGTTTTGCACCAACAGCATTTATACTGCACTTCTGAGTCACCCTTGTGTCTCAGTCAAAGGTCTCAGTGCAGATTAATTGGAGGACTGTTCAGGGAGGGTCAGATGATTTTGTGTCGCGTCAGCCCAGGCATCACAGCAGGGACCGGGGAACCAGGTGAACTCAACAGGAAAGGCCTCATACTCTTACTCCACTCTGTTGTTTTGGTTGGTGATTAAATAGTTCATTCCATCAATTCCACTGAAAGATATTCTTGAAGATTAGCTGCCACATATGGAGTATCTTTGTGACAAAAATCAGACGACTTTTATCTTTTATCTATAATGAGCTGTAAGAGTCACTATATGAGGGTTTGGGATGAAGGCCGATTGACAGTGCACCCTGCTTCGCTTTTTCATCTGAAGAAAAATTATTGTAAAGCTGTGCCGGCTGAAACACATGTATGTGAATATCACCAATGTGCAAAAGTGTTACTGTGAGCTAAGAACTAGTACATGCTTCCTCATTTCATGGTGTGAAAATCAGGTCAGTTATGTCTTGTTCAACATATTACAAATATACATATTAAACTTATACTGAATACTTTGATAAACTTAAATAATCTGGACACAGTAGCTCATGCATCACAATGTATTACAATAACAAAGATTGAGAACATGGTAATAATAAAAATTCAAAATAAGAAGCAGAAATAGGAAGAAACTGGTCTCCATATACCACATGACGTCCTTGTTGTATGGCCATTTCCTGTGGTTTCAATGACATCGCCCTCAGGATTCCTAAACAGTATTAACTCAACACTCTCTTATCCCCCTTTACTACCACACCTCTCCTGTCCTCAAACTGAATACAGACAGTTGGTCAGAAGCCGGTACATTCCACCAGTCACCTAATAGGATGTAGTGAGCAGTACTTCCTTATTATTTACTTTGTTTTCAATAGTAGTATCATAGCCTAGGGATAGGGACTGGCTTGGCTAGAAATACTACTTAGAAGTGTAGCAAGTGTGAGCTGTAACCATAGACTGGAGTGGACTATGGGATTGTGAAGTCATTCATAGCGTTCGGCTTTTATAATAGGTTGTACTTTTAGGGAACTCCCTTTTAACATTGATATAAGTTAGGGGAAAAAATAGAGCTGGAGCACACAGGAGTAGTGACGCAGCTCATCCGGGCAGCCCAGGAGAATAAGGGAGACCTCACAGTTCTGTGGTTAGAATTGGCCCACGTATGTGGCTCCATCCCGCACAAGTTGCTTCATACCACTACAACCAAGCATCATGTGCTGTGCCACATTGCAGATCTTATCCGGGATTACTACGACCAGTTCAGGATGACAACCTCCAATCAGGGTGTTCATGGACAGCCTGACTGTCACCACAGAGTCAATGCCAGGTTGTAGATGGATCCTCCAAGGGTTGGAAAAACTTATCCAGTGGGATTCCAACCAGCTAAGACCCAATCACTAATGCTGAAAAATGGCAAGGTTACTGACAGTTTTCTGTTCAGCATCGAAGGATCCCTCATACCATCAATTACAGAGCAGAGCCTGGGCAAAGTTTTTGACAGCAGTCTTAAAGATGCCATTTATATTCAAGAAACCTGCCAGGACCTGGACAACTGGCTAAGATCAATAAACCGATCAAGTATAAAGCATGGATTTACCACCATGGGTTATTGCCAAGAATACTCTGGCCGCTACTTGTCTATAAAGTCTTCATCTCGGCAGTGAAGACCCTTGAGAGGAAGGTCAACAGCTGTTTCAGGAGATGGTTGGGGGTGCCCAGAAGCCTTAGCAACAATGCCCTCAACAGAAACACCACTAAGTCT
This sequence comes from Scartelaos histophorus, assembly GCA_000787155.1. Classification (NCBI taxonomy): domain Eukaryota; kingdom Metazoa; phylum Chordata; class Actinopteri; order Gobiiformes; family Gobiidae; genus Scartelaos; species Scartelaos histophorus. Next base: position 77,998 of record KN496155.1, on the reverse strand, counting down.
ATTTGCCCTATTGCTAGAGGAGGAGCTCAAGGTGACACAGATATGAGAGGTGCTGATGTACAGAGATTCCAACGGCACTTTTCGATGGAGAGGCTCGACTATGGCACAAAGAACTTGTGGGAGTCGTTGTCCATGGCAGGGCGGACCTGGGAATGTTTCTCCTTGGCACAAGGAGTGCAGCAGGAAAGAAAAGAGCAGGCTCATACAGGATGAGGTTAGAGCTGCAGCGGAGGAAAATAGGTTAAGCAGAGAAGCTGGGGGGGGCTGGACTAAGTGGGAGCAGGACATGAAGCGCTAGGTCATCTGGATGGAGCTATGGCAAAGCGAGCCACAGCGCATTACTTTCCTGATCCCTGCAAATCTGTTTACCTGGGGAAAGGTGGACTCCCCAACCTGCCAACTATGTCCTGTGCAACTCTAGAGCAAATCCTGAGCTCCTGCTAAACCGTGCTCAGTCAGGACCATTACACCTGGCACCACATTCAGGTTCTGAAGCCATGCAGATGCAATCAACAGAGCAATCAGCAGTTGCAACTAAGTGTTCTTTTCCACCCTCACCATCACATTTGTCAAGAAAGGAGAGCAGCCAATAGCAGAGAAGAAGACAGCAACAGGGATCTTGGCTTCAGCCAAGGATTGGTAGCTCTCTGGACACCTTGAAAAGCAACTGAGATTCCCTCAACACGTCATCATTACCACCATTAGGGCAGACATCTTGGTGGTCTGAGAGGGCACCAAGAACATCATAATCACGGAGGTGACAGTGCCATGGGAGGACCGCTTGGAAGAGGCCCATGAAAGAAAGAGGTCCAAGTATGAGCAGCTCATCAACTGCCGAGCTCATGTCTGGAAGGCAAAATGCCTGCCCATCAAGGTTGGCTCCAGAAAATTAGAAAGCCACTCACTCCACAGAGCCCTTAGTTTATTGGGCATAGCAGGACAGCTCTGGATTTGGAGAGGAAAACCATGGGGGGAAGCGAGTGCTACCTGAACACAAGCCATGGCCTGATCTGTCACCTGGGCGAGGGCGATGTTGAAAGACCCAAAAGACCAGATGACCCCAGGTTACATCACTGTTAATGTGTTCAGGTGCATCTCTAGAAGATATATTTAAAAATAGCTTTCCATTAGATAATAATTCTTCTCAGTATTTTTTTTTTTCATTGTCTATTGCAAGATTCTGAAATAGAATGACAAGAAAATATTTAGAACTAAAACAATGTCTACTACATTCAAATCATTCAAATTATAATTATACTTTAATGAATCAATTTAACAGCAGGCCAATAGAGCTGCAACTAATAATTACTTAAGTTCACTTGTAGTCAACTTTTCATTTGTCAAATAGTAACTTTCTACTGCAGCTTTTAAAATACTAAAATAGTCTCAGTCTGTACAGTCCAGATAATATTATCAAAAGACAGTTATGATTATATCAACAGTCAAGACAGATTTATTCATTATTAAACACTGCAACCCAATTAAGGATCCAAATATAGAAATATTAATACTTTATAATAACTTAATAGATGATAATTTGATACAGCTACTTCTTATTTACGAAGCGACTACATAGTTGAACCAACCACACCTCCCATTAACATTACATACAGTCTTATTCATCATATCTTTCCTGTTGCTTTAGTGCCCATCTCATCCATCTCTGTACCACGCTACAACAGTGCATACAAAATTCTTTCTCCTTGCTCCCAAACACAAATAAAAGCGTGGATAGACCCTGCGGAGCGCGTGGTGAGTCTGGCACTAAAGAAAACAGCCAGCTATGCCATGACAAATGAAAGATTATGACCACATCTTGTACTTTTTTTCTCACAGTTCTCCTCTTTCTATTATATTACTGTCTTCCTTCTGGCTACTATTGTTTCGTGGGCACCTTAAATTTGACAGCAGTTTTATGATAGCATCGTAACTCTATAATTTATTATATTTCGGCTCCTAGAATGCCATAAATCACTAATGTGCTGGAAATTAAAAATATAGCCCTGAAGGAACAGATGTGTCTGGTTGCAATAGGATAAAACACATTATGAAGTATGGGATATTGTAAGTAATGCTTTAATATTTACTACAATTCTAACTCTTTATTGTTGCTCTTAAAATCAGTTTTGGCCTCATTTGTTTAGCTTAATATATGGCATAAAATCACCGTGCAGGTAATTATATTTCTAGTGGAGTCTGTGCTCTGTCTTTTATTGCACTATAAAATATTCAGATGTCAGAATTCAAGTAGTTCATAAAAAGAGTAGGGCAAAAGTTCAGCAATTTTCTTTGGAAGACCCAAAGGTTTAATAGAGATTAATCATTTATAGGATTAGGATTACCTACTTTAATAATAAAGTTGTGCAGATAATTTAGAAGAATACATTTAGTTGCATTTTCTGATTATGATCTTAGAGTATCCAAATTCAATCAGTTGCTGTTGTAATAAACATTAACGATAAGTGAACCTTGCATTGGCACATGTTTATCTCCAAAAATAGTAACTGCTTAGTTGCATTTTGGGTAAACAAAAGGCCCAATAAGTATTCTAGTTTTTTTTGTCAACTGGACAAAAGTTTTTTTGATGAAGAAATTTCATTCATCAAAAATTGAAACCTGGGGGATTACACAGATATCTATTCAAATCACAACATAATCTTGATGACTTCTGTACATAGCACAAAAGCTCCTGATCATGCATAGCGGGTTTCACCTCAAATCCAGCACCAGGCCATGTGTGAGCTTGAAGGAAGCAGGCCGAGACCTAGTAAGCGACACATGAGGGACACTGTCCAGAAAGAAACATCCAAGATCCATAAGTACATCAGGGACCAACAGATGATGTGCTCAGAGAATGACAGTGGCAGAGGAAAATATGCTGGAGGTACCATCATGGGAGGACAAGCCCCTGTATGAAATTACCAGAACAGAACTCATGTAACTACAAAGTTTATTCAGTGTATTCATTTATATGGAATTCTTACCAAAAGTGTACAAATGGACAAAGCATAAACTTTACAAGTAAATATTTACAAGTTAGTTAGAACGGTTAATGCCATACTATGAAACATTTCAGGCTCAGCAATTCCTACCCAGAGATACATGGGCACACCAGAAAGATAAACAGTACACCTTTAAAAGCTCAAAATATATTTCTATCACACCATTACACACACATGATCCTTTGCACGTCCTACCAGATTTCCAACCCCACCTCTTTCGGAGACTTACAAAACCATGTCAGGACTCATGTAGCTGTGGCCGCCCTGGCAAACGAGAGCATGTCAGAGGAGGCAGGAATAGTCGTGGTGGAAAAGGCTAAATGAAAAAGTGGGAGGTTTGGGGTTCCCCGTGCTTTCTGCATTAAGCTCAGAAAACAAACACGGGGGGAACCGCATGAAGGCCACATACGAAAATGAGTCCAAGTCCTCGCTTTCATCTGGGGCAGTGCAATGGGTGGCAAGGCTTGTTCGGATCTGTGCTGCCATGTTCACACTGCAGATGATATAAATGCATTATAGATAGAACTCAGATATGGTACCGTGCAGCTTGGGTAGTTATGGGGTTATTTCGTGAGCATGTAAAATTGGACAGCAGTTTTATAAAAGCATTGTAACTCTATCATCTATAATATTTAAGCTCCTAGAATCACATTAACCTCTAATGTGCTGGAAATTAAAAATATACCCCTGAAGGAAAAGATGTGTCTTGATTACAATAGTTTAAAATATAATATAGACTATTATAAGTGATGTTTTAATATTTACTTAATATTTACACACTGCGGATAAATGCGTTAATGATAGAAGCCAGATATGTACCATGCATATTCAGTTTTAAACAAGATGGTGAAAAAAACAGGAGCAGTGAGCAGCCTGGGTAGATGTGGGACATATAGGCCAAAAACTCTACTTATACTTTAAAGGTCCTATATTAAGCTACATTTACACTTGTGAGCTTTAAGCCATGTTAGAATGCTGTTGCCTCTTCAAAAACATACTGGAGTTGCGATTTGTTTCAGTCACATATGTTTTTATTGTTAGCCTGTCTACATATCCAAAGTTTAAAATCTTACTCTATTAGAGAGGCAGTTGAAATGTGTATTGTCTGTAAGATAAACACATGAACCACCAAAAATCACTCTCAAAATCCTTGAGCTTTGCAAAATGAAAAAATCAGATCAGGCCCACATTTTTGGTTTCTTTTTTATCTGTGGAAAAAAAAAACTATTGCTGAGAGAGTCCAATGTGCAGGCCTTTAAAAGTGTACTGTGTAACTTTTCTGCTGGGGGTCCAAAACCTGCTTGTTTCTGTGGAGATGTCTTAGCTTTGCCTGGAATATTCCACAGTGTGACATTAAACAGCTCTACCTTACATTTATTCAGTTACCAATGGTTCTACAGCTCAGAAATACCAAGAAAAACTGGCATTCTGAGTGTGAGCGGGGCTGCCTCTCCACAGATCTGACGCCTAACTTGCTTTGGGTTGATCTCCATGAAGATAGAAAGGTTTACACACCCTTACTATAAATAAAATGACAGAATGAACAATTGCATATGTACAAGTAAAAATAAAACAGTGAAATATAGATATACTCGCGTCTTTAAAACATATTGAACAGTGTGATGCCTTTTCCTCTTAAGTTGTAGCAACAGGGGCCCGGGGACACGACAGGGGCCCCTCACCTGACCGAATTATCTCATCGGGGCTCCTTTATTATGAACTCAGCAGGATTATTATTTTTATTATTACCGGCCGCTGTTTTGGTCCCCACAATGCCAGGCCTCAGTGCACACAGCTGTTTCTCCTCAGCTCTCGTGTTTTCTTTACTTAAGAGGTGCTTTTGCAAAATACCGAGCACATATTTTTCTTCCTCACCCCCCTTTCGTCCACTGCCTATCTTTACAATTGAATGGTTCTGTCTATTTTCTCCAGGATTTGGACAAGTTTAATGACCTATTTCTAGCAGTCCAAGTGACGGCCTCGTAAAATTATGTTATGCTACGAATGCAGCGGGCCAGATAATCATTAAGGTATGGAATAATAAATCCACATTTGGCTGGTTTGTTTCAAGTTAGATGTTGAAACACAAAATTACACGGGTATTAAAAGTTTAGGAAGCCAAAAATAGTGTTATGACATTTTTTCTTGGAAACTTTTTAGATGGTTATACTGAATTGCAGTGATCCATGAACACTGCAGAGTATGACTGCATATTAAAGGTATAGTAAGTAAAATTGACTCTTGTGAGCTTTAAAAGTGCATTGTGTAACTTTTTTTGTAACAGATATTACTCCCTACAACTGTACAACTCATCTCTTACATAAGGCTAAGTTGTTGTACAGTTGTAGGGAGTATTATCTGTTAAATAAGGCTAATACTCCCTACAACTGATGGAGATGTTATTGCTTTGGCTGGAACAGTATGGCATTAAACCTTTTACCAAACCAGACAGAGTTACAGATCAGGTCTTTGGAAGATGCTTGTTTAGGCAGGTATTTTTGAGCTATAAAACCACATGTAATTTAACAGATGTGACGGAGCCCCAACCAAAAAGTGACATAGTGCACCTGTAAGTTATATTATAATTGTTGTTACCTCCTCAAAAACATACATGGAGTTGTGTTTTGTTTCATTCTCATAAATGTTTGCATTATTAGTCCGTCTTCAACTCCAAAGCTCAGAATCCTCATTTCCACCTTGTGATGTCATGACGTTACCTTTTACCATTTGTTCAGAAGAGATTGGCAGTTGCAGGGCTGAAATTATCCAAATGATTCTAGTGAACATGTATGGAGTTTAACAACACAGTGGAGCATTTGCTGTATTATCACATGATATCAGGTGTTCAGAGTGTTTCTGTTTGAGAAAAGAACTCAGCCTAAATATGCAGAATTTCTGTGTTAAACATGTGTAAATGAAATAAAGCACAATGGCAGGTATTTGTTTATCATAAATTATCATAAATCAGAGAATAGAGTAATTTGGGCTTTTTAAGAAATGTTGGTGTAAAAATGAAAAAAGCCTTAGCACTCAGTTTAGATTCTCCATGCTCAGTGGTGCAAAGTACTGAGCCACTAAAGCTGCCTTGGATTAGACTGAAGCAAGGAAGTCTGCCAATCTGTGTAACTAGTCGCTCTTACAACCACCGATCACTCAGTCCCCCACTCTCAGTCTCCACTCATATTGTCTACACCTTTTTAAAATGTACTTTGTCGTGTAGTGATTTATGTGAAGTACAATGACCTGACTTGACTTTGTTTAAAGGTGCATTGTGTAACTTTTTGGGGGGGAGGGTCCACCACATATTGTCACATTTCAACCTGGACTGTTCCACAGTAAGGCATTAAAAGCATCTGTCTCCAAGGAGGCAAGCAGGCCAATGTATAGATGAATTTGGTGCAGATGTTAAAGGCATTTCTGAGCAATAAAATCACCTCTAATGAAAAAAAGGCTGAATAGACAAAACATACAAAGGATAGCAATTTTTTGTTGCTGAAGTCAAACAAATGCTCCACCAGAAAAGTTGGACACAATGGACCTTCAAGTGCAAAAAGAAGGTATACAAAGAATAGTTTTTAGATTCTTACACGGTTTGAGTTTTGATTACTGTGGTGTATTTCTTATTGATCCTTCAGCCTACCCTTCCTCTGTCACTATACGAGCTGTGATGGAGACATAAGGCCCATAACCCAACAGTGAAAGCGAGATCAATATTACAGCTCAGGTTTCCACTGTGAGTGAAGCAGCAGCTGTGAGGAGAGCCACTGATCACATTTAAGATACGCACATGTGGGCTCAACAGGACCAGACACTCAGAACCAGTGAGCTGTGAGCTATGTTTTTGTATGACACAATCTTAAAAATATACTTTGTACTTGCACATAATCTAAATACATTTTCCACTGTCATAACTAAGTCCAACACCTGGTTTTACCCATCGTGATATGCTGGGGAGATTGCTTGGAATGTACAACCGTATGGCATTAAACTGGCTTATTATAGGTGTTTTTACAATAAAACAATACCTTGAAAAAATATGCATTGAACTGTAGGCCCACATCTCCACAAATCGGACCTGTAAAGTGGCATGGTGCTTGTCCCCGTGGAAACAGATACGTTTAATATCATACATAACATCATCTTCATGGCAACAGACCGGAATGTTACGCAATGCACTTTTAATAAACTGGGTGCAATTAGGGGCAAGGAGTCTCACATGGGCCCCAAAATATGAGCCTACTGTGCCGTAATTAAACAGCACAGATCTGTACTGAGGTTGAGTTTGCTTCTCCAGGGGCCTTAGTCATAAGATACCACAGAAATTTGACTGCACTTATATGGAGTGTTCCATACCATATGACATGTATCTGCAATTTTCAAAAGTATGACATCGCTTGTATGGCCACCAGTAAAAAATTTACTAATGGGGCTTTAAAGTGAAATTTACGTGTATCATCTCCCCACAGTTATCATCACACGTACCATATACAATGTAAAATACAACACACATGAACCGATATTTCTCAAATCTTTCACATTAAGTCACCATAATATATAATATTTGGCTTTCAAAGATGTACCAGATCTAAACCGGGACTTTATCTAAATTGATGATTATCCCAAAAGAGGACAAAAACATGTATGGGTTAATGACATGACACCTGTCCATTTGCAATTTCTTCAGTTAAAAAGGTTTCATAATAATTCCCCACATCACTGCTGATTTTTAAACTTATTTAAAATAAATTCTAAATCTAATCAAATTTATTTTCTTTCTTTTTTTGGCATATTTTCTGAAGTGTTTTGTAGTCCTATTAATTTCAGCTTTCTTTAATAAATATTTCCCTCATAATAATCAAACAAAGCGTGTCCATTTTTTTCATTTTTCATGTTTTAAGGTCATACCCAATTCATGTACATAAAAAAAAAAAAAAAAAACCACTAAAAATGCTTAATATAAATGTCAAACATATATTTATGCAAACCTGACATTGTAAATATTTAAAAAAAGTTCAATAGAAACTACATTTTAAAGTTTGCCTCTTGAAAATCCTTATACATCATTGTGTCACCACCATGTACCTTAACCTCCTTCATAGCCTATCACACACTATCACTTTCTCTAGCACTAGCCGGGCCTTACTTAACAGACCCTGGTAAGAGTCCACTTAGTAAAAGCATAGTGAAGCATCAGTCACAGAAACACTTAACATGTGTGTGATCAGGACCCCAGAGACGTGGCTCCACTTTCCTTCCTGCTGCTTTATCAATACAGTGATTAGCCTAATAGATAGAACAGGACCTTTTAAAAGCCTTTGTACTTGTCCAGAATTAAATCAGCCAATAGGCGCACTCTCTCCGATCATGTCCGTGCATTATTTATAAGTCTGGAAACGCTGTCTGGTGGGCAGTGATCATCTATTATGCATAAAACAGCATCTGGATTAATAGATTTTACTTGTCATATTCACAACCAATGTCTCTCATGTGAATATTACCAATTCACTCCCCAAAAAAGAATAAATAAATAAATAAAGGTGTACTATGTAACATTTCTTCTTATCTCTGCTTTCAATATTCCAGCATCTTTTAAGCTTATCTATCTCCGTGATTTTCTCTTTTTTCATCTTTGCACTGTTTCTTCTTCTCCATCTATAGATATATTTATATTACTATATTTCTATATTTTATTTTTACTTGAACACACATTTATATAATCATGCCCACCAGTCTTGCAATTTATTTTGAATTTATTATTATTAAGGGTGTAACAATATCCAAATCTCATGATACAATATTGCCACAGTATGAACCTCACAGTACGAAATTTATTGCAATATGGTTGGAAAGCTCATGAGGGGAGGCTCACGATATTACAATATTATACATTTAATAAAAACTGACATTATTAAACGCTTTGACCAGTCATTTGGTTCAACATTTATTGTCATATTCATAGCAATGACGTTTTGAACAGCTTAAAAAGCTTTTGAAGTTGAAGTGCAAAATTCAAGTAACAACTAAACATTAGAGATGTAACGATATCCAAATCTCTCAGTATGATATTTTCTCGGTATGCATCTCATGGTACGATATTTATTTCGATATTTTGTGGAGGCTTACAAAATTGTGAACATGCTAACTGAACATGCTAAAATGCCATAATAAGCCTTTGGTACTGTCAGCTATTACTGCACTACAACAAGCAAATAAACTTGTGATTCGAGATATTGTAATGGTCCTCGATACAATTGTGAGACTTTTGACAATGATCACGATATTTCAGTTATTGTTACTCCCTTAATTATTACCACAATTTATTTTTGCTCTTTGTTATTATTATATATTCTGTTGTGTGAGCCACTTTCCCTTGTGGGTCAATAAGATGACACCACCAGGCCTAGTTACAGGTCAGATCTGTGGGGAGATTACCCTGTGCCAGATATAAAAACTCATGTTACTGACATGTAATATAGATCAATTTAATATCATACAATGGAATACACATGTACACACAAAACACAACTCCATGTATGTGTTTGATGTGGAAACAACATTATAACATAGACCGTAAGATAGTGTAATATGGGCCTTTTAAGTAAAAATGTATTAATCAAACAAACCTAAAATGAAATAGCATAAGTCAAATAAAAAGTGTAGACAGAGTGTGGACTGAGTGGAAGATATTTAGAAGGAATTTACAAAACCTTTCACAGAAAACGTCTAAACCAGAGGCCACTGATTGGTCTGGCCGAGATCACTCTTTAGACAGACCACAAATTGGGACAAAGTAAATAGAACATGAATAGAATGCATGTTTGAACTGCGAGTGGTCCAGAGTTTCCCTCAGTTTTGTGGAGTGTGTCCTTCCAGAGGCATTGTGGGTAATAACAGGCCCGTGCGGTGAGTCAACGCTCCTGCTCTCATTAGCTGTGGTTCTGAGGGCAGACAGTGTGCCACTCAAATGCATGTTTATATTAAGAATGTAGATGAGTGACTAAATGACAAGACAGGAAAAGATAATAAGTTAAATTTTCTCAAGATTGTGCATGTGCAGAATGAATTTGATTTATTCTGGCTACAGGACAAAAAGGCCTGAGTGCTGGTGAGTTGAAAGAGGGGATATTTTATTTCTATGGGGTAGAATATAGATGATAGACTAAATGACGGGACAGTAAAAAAATAATAAAAATTTCCAGAAGATCGTACACATATAGAATGAAGCTGAAATTTATTTTGGCTATAAGACAAAAAAGCTTGAGTTCTGGAGAGTTTTAACCTTAAGGGGTATTTATACTGTATGTCCGACTACTGAACCAATTGGGGACTGACTCCATAGCAATTAACAGGTACAATTTAATATGGCTTTTGAATAGTGACAAGTCCTCAAAATGTAAACAAGAAGGTGAAACCTAAATTTGAAAAGCAAATTAAGGAGACTGCTAATACATAACATATTTAGATCACTATTTTAGCTATTATTGTTTTAAAAATATTGCTGAAAACAACATATAAACAAGATTAACTTTCGTTTTAACTCTGAACTCTGAAAGTTTTTCCCCCTTTGTAGCACTAACACAACACAATAAGCGTGCATCCTGCTAATGAAACTAGTGCATCTGCATTGCATTTGGTTTGTCAGGAACAGTTTTGTATCATGATTTGGTATGTTTATGGAGAATAATCACGTGGAAACATGGGTGACGTAGGCTTGTGGGCTGAGCTAATTTCATTTTAAAAGAGGTAAATGTAATGTACTATGGAATGTTTCAATCAAAGCAATAACATCTTCATGGAGCTAAACAGAAAAGTTACATGGTGTGCCTTTAAGGAAGCACAAATACTTAAGTAATTTCCTTGTCATCTTTTTGCTTCCTTTATTCTCCTTAAAAAATATTTGTTCAACCTTAAAATACTTGAACTCATCGCAAACAGTCCTTGAATAAAGTTTGTGGAGTTTTTTTTTTACCACCTTCATCCAAGTCACAGTATAGCATCCCTAAAACAATCAGCTGTACAAACCTCACCCAGCAACTCAAGCGTTAACCGTGCACCTCTTGTTCGCGAAGGTGAAAGTGGGTGGAGTTTTCACACACTTTTCTGACAGGACAAAGTGCAGTAAAAGGTGAGGTGTGCTGAAATCCTGTGCCTGGAGCTAGCACGCAGACGCTAAGGAAGTAAACGTCTCTCTCTCTCTCCCCACTTCACCTGGGGCAGAGGTAATCCAAAAGGTCACCCACGGTCCCTCCCCTCAGCCATACCCTCCTTTCACTGCTCCACAGATTAGAGAGGGAGGGTGGGGTTGGAGGGGGTGAGCCTGGGGGAGTTTCATCTGGAGCCTAGGGCAGGTGGAGGAACAGAGTGTGGGAGTCTGAGAAAATAACAAGAGAAAGGAGTGTCTAAAGGTGCAATATGTAAGATTTCGGGTGTGGTGTCTGCCATGCACCTGCTTGTGTTCGTGGTGATGATATTGCATTGCCGAGGTGGTTCTGCAGTATGACATTAAACTCCATGGAAACAGGCAGGCTGAGTGAGGCCAAATACAGGTCAGACCTATGGAGCGGTGACTTTATGGAAACAGAATTTTAAAACCATATTTCGAAACATACTCCATGGAGAGGTTTTATGTCATACTGTGGTATTGTGGTTTATAGCCAAGAGGAATTTGTCGAGCAACAAAAGGACAATTCTACACATTCAAGTAGCACTCATGCCTTCAACAATGGCACTAAGTTATAAGTAAGATCTGTAGAGAGAAGTATACACTTATTTATTAACTTTTATTTAACCAGATTAAAAAAGAGTGAGATCGAAAATCTCCTTTTTATGGGTGACCTGAGCCAGAGCAAAGCTGCAGCACACATCATGAAAAAATAGAAATAGTATAAATTATTTTAAAGAACACAGACAATGTTCATAAGATTCTTGCTCTTTTGTTGTTGTTTTTTTTTGAGGGGGTGTTGTTTGTTTGTTTGTTTGTTTGTTTGCAAAAACCCAGTAAAAATTCCACATTAGTTTATTTATTCATTTATATATTTTTATTAATGGTGGGTATAGATATTTTTAAAATCTAGATTAATCTCATTGCTAATTTTAATTAATCTAGATTAATCTAGATTATCGCTGATGGGTCAGCAGCATAGACTATAAAAAAGTGGACTAAACGAGTGTGACGTCACCCATAGCGTTCAGTGATGAACTCAGATGAAGCTCGAGATGAAGCTCGAGATGCTTCACGGTTACAGGAGCGAATCTGGAGCCAGACTCTATGTTATGAATAGGAATATTTTGACTAACAAAATAGCGGAAAAAAAGTTCAGGATCATGTAGAGCGGGTTAATAAAAACATTTTAAGACCAAGATGACGAGGATCACTGCAGCAGGTACAGAGACTCAAACAAAGTAGTTTGACGGTGACTCTTCCCCGGCGTTTCAGTGCTTGACCCGGTGTTTAGGTGGTACTTGAGACTGGTAGATCTCCTACAGTAAACTAATTCCGCATTGCATAAAGTGCAAACAACCTTAGACTTGTCGATGTTTCCATTGGGAAGCTTTTTAAAAATACATTTTCCCTGAAGCAAACCCGGCGGCTTCATAGCTGCATCCATGTTGGCATGTGGCATTCATTGTGGTATTTCACAGTAGCTACAGGTTCGAAAACTCGTTGCCCCCTACAGTGCAATTCGGCGAGGTATACAGTACATCCGCGCTGAAGGTGAAAGTCATCATAGTTCACTTAATATAAACCCAGCTACCCACCCAACTTTGAGAATAGATTAACGATATTTTTTTATATCACCCGATAAGAGTCCCACATTATCGCAGCACGTTAATGCCGATAACTGCCCACCACTCATTTTTATCTTATTAAACTATAAAACACCAGTAATTTAATAAATGCAACATCCACATGATTAATGTAATACTGTGGAACATTCTAAGTAAAGTAATGCATCTTCAAGCAGGTGGTTTACCCGCATTAGAAAAGTTACATAGTGCACCTCTAATCTATAATAATTAGACCTATTAAGACACTTAAAATGTATTTCTTGACATTATAGTGCGTTCTTGACAGACAAATTGCACATCTTTTAAAAGACACTTCCACTCTATCACACTGGGAACACAATATCGAACTATTAGAAGAACAGAAAAAAAAACAGCTCAGATTGTGTCATTTAGCTCCATCTCGGTGCATTATTTCCCTGTTATGTTCCCATCTTAAGTTACATCATTCCAGTCCCATAATTGATTGCTGAGATCAATTGTGGGACCGCCTGGATTCATTAGGTGGGAGGGGTCGCAGGTCAAAGGTCAAGGGTATGACGCCCTCCAGTTTCATTTGGAGACAATCAATAACATAGGAGACAAAAACCCAGTGGGTATTAATGGACTTGTAGCAGTAATCCATAAAACAGCTTGTTCCTCATAATGTTTATTGATAAAGATAAGTTGTTAAAAAGAGAGTCATTGCATCATTTTTACATCATGGGAAGCACTGGGGAGAGGGAGGTCCAAAAATAATATAGATAGTATGTGAATCATGTGAAGCTTTATGCATTTTCAATATAAGATGGAGCCGGTATTTGGTCAAAGGCACTCAGCGGTCAGTCAAAAAGTTCACGCTGGTTGGACAAAGAGTCACCAAAAAGCAAGATTATCAATCAAACTGTCATCACATCCAAACCCAGAAAAGAAATGTCCATGTACTGAAAAGTTATCGATGGGATATTTTTTTTTTCCTAACATCTTCAATCAAACAGAGGAGACAACATTTCACTTACTCGCATTAGCCACAACCACATAGTTATGGCTAAATGACTGTGTAGCCTCACACCAAACTCTTTTTACCCTTGCTATGTCAACTGCAATTATTAATACAATGTTTCTGTCTGATTTTTTGGGGGGGTTTTTTTGTGGTTCAGTGGACAAACGCTCTACCAAGTCAGCAACTGGCGCAAGAAAATAAAATGTTTAATAAAATAGACTTGAGTAAACAGAAATACAAAATATGCACAGCAAAAACTGGAGGGTTAAAATTTCAGGGTAAAGTATTTCAGAGTTGTTTTTAACACAAAGAAGTGTTATTTTAACTATTTGAAAGTGGTTATTTGACAGAGCTGATCTGATAAAAGTTAAGTCAACTTCCACTAGTGTTAATTCAACTTCCCTTAGTGTTAATTTAGCACCTCATACCCACCATTTCATGCTCCTGCAAGAGAAGACCAGTTTGAACCAATGTTGTACCTAATTTCATCATAAATTAACTAAAATAAAGTGTAAAAATAAAACACCTCTGCGTGTTGTTTAGCTAAACCCGGATAACCCTATAAAGTGTTATCAGTTTACTCTAAAAACTTTTGTATAACTCTTGATGAACCAGTTTTGTACATAATTTCATCTTAAATTAACTAAAATAAAGTGTAAAAATAAAACACCTCTGTGTGTTGTTTAGCTAAATCTGGATAACACTATAAAGTGTTAGTTTACTCGAAAAACTTTTGTATAACTCTTGATTTTGGGTTAAACAGGAACTTTAGTCCAGTGTTACTTAATTAGTATTTCCAAAAATGTTAAATTAACTCCAGAACCAGATTGGACTCATATAAACCATGAGCAAATGTTCAAATTTATTCTGTGAGTGTCCATTTTAACACTCCACTTTTTTGCTATGTACAGTAAGTACAGAACAACAGGTGGTGGTCAGTAAGTCCAGTTGGTTTCAAAGGTTTCTTGTCTCTATGGGCTATGAGACAAATGGATTTCTAAACCAAACGGCAAAGATCTTTTTCTCACAAATTTCCATTCATCAAAATATCATGCCCTTAACATCACTCCGTTCTTCCTGTTGCCGACGGCGAACGATGTTGTGATTTGCTCTGCTCTTTTAAGACCCTAGTCGCACAGACAAGCAGACACAGGCCATGTAATAAAGCCTGCTTCCTCCAGCCTCCGAGCCATGGGAAACCAGCAGCAACTACCAAGTAACTATGACATCATGCAGTTTGTAGTGTTATGGTGAAGTTCACACACAGAGCAACACACATTTTCTAATTAAAGACTGTAAGGAAATATGCCTGCTGTATATCTGGTGTCACGTGTCGATTAAGACAGTTTAACAAAAGTCAGATATTAAAGGGATGACACAATGATTCAAATTTAATAGCACTTGGCATTAAGAGTTTGACAATTATGACATGAGTAATGTCATAATGTGGGTTCATGTAGAGGTTAACTTAATTGTGCGGCTATTTTGCAAATGATCTTTAGTTTAGTAAATTCGAATTATTTTTATTCATATTCATATTCATACTCATTCATATTCATACTTTATCTTTGTTGTATCGTCATAACAAACATACTTGGAGTTGTGTTTTGTTTCATTCCCACATGTTTAACACACAAACCCTGCTTAGTTAGGGTGAGTTCTTCTTTCAAACAGTCTGTTCCACCTTGTGATGTCATGAGGTAATGTAGGAAGTGCTCCACTGTGTTTATAAAGTCTATACAGCTTTGCTAGAATCATTTGGATCATTTCAGCCCTGGAATTGCAAATGAACTAAAGCTAAAATGTAGCCGCTAACTTGAAAACTACAGTCATTTTCAGAGATGTAATGTCTAATAATTAAAGATTACTCAAATATGTGTGAATGAATCAAAACACAACTCGAGGTATGTATTTGAGGAGGTATCAACATTATAACAAAGCTAACAAGAGTAAATTTTAACAATAATATAGGCCCTTTAAGAGAAAATAATCAGAATTGTGTTTACTTGTAATCATAATTAAAGTTAGTAATTTGATGTGTGCTAAACATGTGTGAAACAAAACTCCAGGAATGTTTTTGATGAGGAAACAACATAACATGGATCAAAAAAATTGAGTAATAAAGGCCCTTTACAAACAATAATCAACAATATTCTGCAGTTTATATTCTATATTACCGTGTAGCATATTGTCCACACATGGCTTTCCTAAAATACGAAGATGATATTAGTTGCCCTATCACTTCAAATCTACAGTATATAGTTACATTTTCAACATATGCTATAAACCTTATATGCACAAACTATCATAATCCATTTCCATACTTTTAGTTTTACTCTTGGCCGACAAAATGCAACTGGCTCAATATTAACCACAGCAATTTCCATTCAGTGTAGCATGGCAGTCAAACATGCAATTTCTCAGCAAATGATATTGTTCTAACCTACGCTGCATCAACACGAAGCTATGTGAGGTATCTGCAGGAGACACAATGTTCAGCTCAGCGTGAACAGGCAGCAAAAGCCCAGAAATTATGTGGAAGTCAGCAACATTTTTAGGAAGTTTCTAAGTTTGAGATTACGTTAAAATTTATAATCATAATTTCAATGCACATGGATGTGAGTGTTGTAGTAGTAATGTACCAGATGACTGAAAAGTGCAGTGTAAATGCTGCTGTAGCAAAACTTGAATTTCTCTCAAGCTCAGTAATGTAGCTCTCTACTTTACTAGAATGGCATTTTAAATCAACTGTAGTACTTTACATTTATGCTCAACTATTAAAATAGAGGTAAAAACAAATCAGATACTCACTGAACCAATAATATTGTAAATCTAAAGTATATGTCATGTTTGAACTGGTATCAACCCAAATATATTTCCATATTTGGGGTTATCTTTTTATTTCTACTTGAGCCAAAAAATTTCACTTTTTTGCCTCTCTGCCTACTTTGGGAGACAAATTTTCACCAAATCATCAGCAAAAAAGATCCCCCAAAACAAGGGCATTGTCAGCAAAAACAAAAGCTTACGATGCTGTTAAACTATTTGACTGCTGCGACATTTGAGGGGTGAAACACGATCCTTGAGACACACCTCATCTTTGTATGTGACAGACACATCCCTGACGTCCCTAAGATTGAGATTGCTACAGCCCCGTGGGAAAAAGTAAACTGTGAACGCATTTCTCGCACATCTGGGGCGGAAATGAAAGGGGTACCAGCTTTTTTGATACACCGCCCCTTTTTACGAGATTAAGACAGTTTTTTCTTGAGACCAGATAGGACGCAATACTACCATAATACACAAAAAAGTGCATTTTAATGTTACCCATAACTTCAACCACGCTGCAGCATATTTTAATTTTATTTATTTATTTTTATTTACGGTCAGGATCCAACCTGCAGCAGAACACAACACACACACACACACATACACACCTGCAGCAGAACACAACACACACACCTGCAGCAGAACACAACACACACACACACACATACACACCCGCAGCAGAACACAACACACACACCACACACACACACACACACACACACACACACATACACACCTGTACATACATACCCATACATATAAAAAGAAAAAAAAAACTACAATGATGTAAGGTCATTGTGATTGAGTCATGAATTTTCTTGAAAAAAAATAAAAGACCTAAAAGTGTAAAAAATGGAACAACATAAATTAATTGTGCAATTTACTATTTGTTTTAAGTCATTAGTAATAGTAATTTGTGTAGTATTCATTGTAATAATACATTTACTGTAAAACCACTGGACTTAAAATGTGGGTTAATATGCAAACTATTTCTTTGGACTCAGAATACACACTTCAATACTGTATGAAGACACAAGTCTGGTCAGCAGTGAATCTTTCCGTTTTCAAATGGACATGAGATGCAAAGGACCAAACTGATATCAATCTGTATAAAAACGACACACCAGTCAAACTTAAATACAGTTTTCAATACATCCAGATAATCACAATATTTTTCCTTTTAAAACCCAATTCACTTAATCACGTTTAGTTTATCCAAAATGTCAGTGAAGTCTTATTTACGGCCAATTGCACCTGCAGTTTACGATGCCTCCAGTGCAACTCCTGTCTTTACAGCGGTGTCATGAACTACTGTTGACTCACATGGGCACAGGAGCACGAGATATGTAAGCTATTTTCTCACACACGTCTGTTTATACACATGGGAAAATATCGCGCTGAGTGGAGTGAATACCTGCCCCGGGGATGTTCATATCGACGCATCCGCTCAGACATTCCACGAACTTTAATGTAACGCTTGAGAAATGTCACTACAGACTCTACTGCACTTTCTCACGCCTCATTGGAGGAAACAGAGGCTGGGTCGGAGTAACTGTCTACCACGATCAGCTCCTGGCTAAACATAGAAAGAGACCGGAATTGATTGTATATATAGGGCAGGTATTGGAAAATTTGACAATAGGCTGTTCGGGATGTGCGGAATAGATGAGTAAATTTTCATTCTGTAAGTGTTAAAGGGGACAACTCAACTCAAAAGTATCAAAAATCAGATACTAATCCATACTAAAACTAGTCTCAAAACTAGATGCTCATTTGAGGAGGTATCCCTATTCCCAACATCACATTCCCATACAGAACTTTTCTGAATACCTTTAGAAATGATCTTGAGCTGTATTAGATCAAGTTAAGATAAAACCACATAGACTAGCAGGCACCCATGAACCGCTGTAAGAATGATCTTGAGCTGTATTAGATTAAGTTAAGATAAAACCACATGAAGCGCTGTAGAACCTACCTGGATGGCTGAAGGATTACACAGATACTATAAGGCCACATGGTAATGAAAAAGAAACTACTACACACATTTTCCTATCTCAAGAAAGAATGTTTTTAATATCATTGTGGCATCAGAATCTGTTTCGAGTCTATTCCTTTGAGCTGAAATTTTAGTATTATGACAACAATAGTTTTGTTGTAGTTTTGTGGAGAGAAACAAATTTGCTTTGCTTGCACAGCAAAACTAATTCTTGCAATGTTAGTTAACAAGGTCCACTTGGAGTAATTGGAAGGATCACGTAGCAGCATTGAACCACATGAACCAAAACAAACATGTCAACGTGGACGGATTTGTATTTTA
>KN496155.1:7499-47266 GCA_000787155.1 Scartelaos histophorus | reverse complement strand
TTAAATGTAGTTTTTATGTATTTTTTTTTTTTGGAGTTGGGAGTTGGAGATGCCCATTTTCTCCACTGGAAACAACAAAAGTTTGTTTTGTTAAGATAGCGTAGTCATTTTTTATGATTTTCAAAAAGTAAACAAACCCGCACATATATTCCAAAGAAAAATCAGCTATTACATTTTATCTGTCATTTCTATGTTTCTATCACTTACTGTTTTGCTAACAGAACTCAGCCTGTCATCGTTGCAATAGATCAGCAAACACCTCATTGTGTGCGTAATGATAAAGCCAATGGCCTCTGTAGAGTTATTACACTTCCTCCTAAATGTCTTCTCCTCCTCCTGTAACTCCCACAAGCCCCTGGGAGCGCTGGGGGAGGCCTGGGGTAAAACCAGGCCTGTCAGCAGACAACAGCTGTCTCCGAGACCATCTCCGCTCTCCTCATCTCCTACACCAACCACTGCCACACACAGCGCTGCACTGTCACCTCCGGCGATCATATTTCATACCACTGCTAATCACTTTGGGGCTAGAATGCCTACTGGAAATAAGTACTTTTTGAGGGTCTTTGTAAGTTTATTTTTTTTATCTTGGTTTTAATAGGACCCAAATAAAGGATCACTATAAGACTTTTGAAACGATAATATTGAAACCAATAATTACGCACAAAAAAGTATTCTAAATGTAAGATACTGCTAAATATTATCGAACTGTATAAATAAATAACTGAATGCAACACCTATGTAATTAGGTTGTCTAGTTTTAGTTCATAATTCTATCTTCTACAGCTCAAATTTGATCATATTGCAGAAAACAATAATAAATAATAATAAATATCCCACTGGTACAAAGGAAAATTTCACACAATATATATATTTTTGTATAATATATATATTGAATATATTGAATATATTGAATATATTGAATTATAAGTCAATATTGTAATTAATGTGACAGGTTTGAATAACAAATTTTGAAGCAGAGATATGCTGCGATTAACAACAATATTGAAATGTTTTTGCCAGTGATACAAAGCAGGATAATCTCAGTAAACCCATTTTGAAAGAGACAGTATTATTAAAAAGGCTGAGCAGCAACAAATAAAAGGCAGAATGAACTGATAATTCACCATAGCAGTTATTTATTCAACTCTGCACAGCTCAGATTTCATTGTACTCCATAAACTTAGCTAAAACTGCACTATTTCAAAGAAAAAGCCTCCATGATAAATACTAAGCCCCAAAATCTATAGTTCCAGCTTTCGTATATTGAACTATAAGTCGATATTGTAATTATCGTGACAGGCCTAGGTCCTGTTAAAGTTCCTGGCTGTAGTATTATGTTAGCGATAACATCAATCAGCTTTGCAGAACTTTATAAGCTTATTACTTAGCAATAAATCAACCTCATTGTCATATAACAAACACACCCAGAATGTAGTGTTTTCCGCGTTTACACCGGATAGGCTGCTAGAAAAGCTTTTTGTTGCAATTCATTCAACACAGTCATCAATCTATGATCCATTTATTTAAAATAAATCTTGTAGAGAGACACGCTGAATAACAACTTCACAACTTCAAGGAACATATAATGAATGAAATAATAATCACTATTTAAATCATAAGTAAAAAAAAAAAAATACTGATGAAAACAAAATAGGATATCTCACAGAAATAGAAATAGATGTTATAAATGTACCGGTTCTCTACTAGTAGAAAGGTCAAATCTTTGACCTGGTGATGTCAAAAGTACTGAAAATCAGATAATAATCTATATTAAAACTAGCATCAAAACTAGAGACTCATTTAAGCAGAAGTCACACTCATAGGGCAGAAATGAACCTTTCCTGAATAGCTGATTTACTGTTGAAAATCACATTGTATTGTCTAAAGAAAGTTATGGAGTTGGATACTGAGTTCACTCTAAAAGAGTGTTTTTAATTATAATCGTGGTATCGGATTCAGTATTGAGTCTATTCCTTAGTATCAAAATCAAGTTTGAAATTTTAGTGTCACGATAAGACTATTGTGCGCAACTTTCACACCTAATTGTTGTCAAAACACATAATTTTGGATTGAATTTGCCTTATGATGAGAGAACGGTCAACAGTTAAGTAACACAATATCAGCTATATTTTTTTTGATTTTCTTTGAAGCCTAATGCAGTTTACGAAGGAATTTCCTCTAAATTAGAATTGGCTGCTTTCAAAGGACTTGTCACATCCACTGTCCCACAGAAGTTCTCTCACCGCAGCCAAAGCACATTTTTACAGTGAAACCAGAGCTGCGTTCATTTACAAATTTGCAGCATCCGTCCACTGTCTGGCCAGCTGTTAGCAACTAGGGCGGCCGGCTTTGTCATGTGCTCCTTTGGCCCAAACAGGCAACTCTCTCTGTCCTAATGACTAATAAAGCAGTGAGTGTGTGGGGCTATAGTACTTTTGAGGAGGGGGTAGTTAGCAGAGGCAGGACCAGCCCGTGCAGTGAACTGGAGCGTGTGTGTGTGTGTGTGTGCGTGTGTGTGTGTGTGTGTGTGTGTGTGTGTGTGTGTGTGTGACCACCCGAGGGCGCTGTGGGGCACCACCCACACCAGATGTTTTTACCTGGAGCCAGACCACCATCTGATGGGGTCAGTCCAGTCCTGCTGCCCGAGTTGAGTGGTCCTGCTGGGAGGTCCGCCAGCTGTCCCTCACCCACTGTCACTGCGCGCATGGAGGTCGGCGTCTGTCGAGATTTGAATTTATTTGGAGTATTTGTGTCAGATTTGATCACGTAAAAATGTCAGATATGGGTCAGTGGAGACTGTAAAATCATAGTTTTAGTTTCTTAGTAAATAAAAGGAAAATAAGCAGAAGTTGGTTGTATCTGTCGGTTTTAGAATGATGAGAAGTAGCGATGAACAACTTAAAACAAATATGTATACTTTTTGAATGGGAAAAATTGCTTACAATGTGAAACCCATTAATTCATTTCCAGCTCTACAATTTTAATTTTATTGTAAACAACCAAATTCAAAAAAATGAATGAAAAATTAAAAATATCAGAACAAGAAGACTATTTACAAGCAGCTATTGAACGTTTTGAATAAGCACTTTTTCACATTTTGCAAAATAAATAAATGCATAAAGACATCAGGACTGCTGGATCAAATCCGGACTACAGTAAAACAAGTGGGTAGCCTAACAAGAAATGGCTAAGGTAAATGGATACTCTTACTCTTCTGAGACCTCCATGCGAAATGAAATGAACTTTTTAGCAATCCAATTCAATTAGCCAGATAAAAGCTTTTAAACCTGGGGCCGTTTTACACTGAGGCTGCTTTGTGGTTGAATCACTCAGATGGAAAGCAAAGGCCACAAGTCACTGAGCTAAGATTACCTATAGAGCAAACAGCAGGTTCACCTCAGCGTTTAATAGGGGCCTAGTGATGAATTGGTTTTGTTTATTGGAGACAGTGTCGCTATTGGATACACGGAAAGCACCATTGTTTGACATTTCACATTGTTGTGCGCCAGACATTTATTTCCTCTTTTATTTGCACTTGTGGGGAACTTTGCTGTCTTTAGCACTGAAGGGAAGAATATTTAAAGGGACCATATTACATTCTATTGTGCGCTATAATGTTGCTTCCTCATCACAAACATATCTGGTGTTATGTTTCGTTTCATTCACACTTGTTTAACACGTAAACCATGCATATTTAGGCCGTGTTCTTTTCTCCAATGGAAAACTCGCTGTTGCACCTTATGAAGTTATTTGGTACTCAATACAGGAAGGGCTCCACTGTGTTTTTAAACTTCATATACCTTCACCTAGACCTAGAATTGCAAATCTCTACTGAACTAAAGGTAAAAAAAGTTGTTAATTACCACCACTACATGACATCACAACTTGGAACAGAGCATTTTGAGCTTTGCAGATGTAGAAAGACTGTTAATCCAATATTACTCAAGCATGTGTGAATGAAATAAGCCCGTATTTGACACAGATTACTTTTTCTTTGGCTATATAACCTCCCAGGCATGTTTCATTGCACTGCATTATTTTCCTTCCTTATACTTCTAAATAGCGCCTTAGCAGATGGTTCTCCACACATACAGCTCACAGACTGGGCCCGTGTCCTTTATCAGTGACAGGGGCCTGTGAGCGGTCCCTCCCTGGGGCCACTGTAGGCAGCCTGTGCCGGGCGAGCTGAGTGCTCCAGGTGGACCCCCATATGGCTCTGTAGTCCACACGCCATTACCTTGTCTCTCGTGCTGATGGAGGGGGAGATGACGTTTCAGTGAAAAGTTAAAGGTCGTGGCAGTGGTGCAGCTGTAGATGGGGTTGGTATCTGGACAGAATTGCCACTGAAGAAGCAGATTCCTGAGTCATGCTAAATTTCAAGTTCAGCGGCATTGTCATTTTGTCAGCTCCAAACATTTCAATAGTTTGTGTTTAAGCGTCTGTCCAAAAACCATAATAATATATTTCAACTAAGTAAGCTGTAGATTTGTTTGGATTAAAAACACTATATTTCATCTATGTATGTTCATGCTGACACAATGCACACATTTGCAAACACTGTCAACAAGTTTTAAGCTTGTCTGAAAACTCAAGAAAATTATGACATTAGCTATTTTGTGACCGTAATGCAATATTTGATAGACTTGTTTAACAGCACAAAACATCTGACCTGTTGTAGTTCCATTTAAATCAACTTTTTCTGGTCAGATTGCGATAAAATTGAGTAAATTGAGTAAAATTGAGAGTAGAATACTTGAGTACCAGGGCGTTAGACAGAGCAATGCCAACAGTTAGCATCACACAACCAGGTAATGTTGGTGAAATCAGTTGCAAACTAACAATAAATTAAAAATATGGATTTCTTTGAGTAATAGAGATAGATTCACAGTTATGATGAAATCTAAATTTGAATAGTTGAAAATGTTTTAGGTATTTCCTGTGCAGTGAATACATCATGTCTCTCACTCAGCCAGCTTGCTTAAACCCCTTCAGTGTTTTGAAAAGCATGGGATTCTTCTGTTACTACAGCAATTTCCTCTTTATGTGTTTAAAATGTAAACTTTGAACAAAATCCCAAATGATATTGCAATGCTTGTCAGAAAAGGTTCAATGCATTTCCGAACTGCAAAGCTTAAGTGTGAAGACATTTTTGCTTTGAAAATGCCCTATTGAATTCAAGCTGTAAAAGCCAAGTTGACTCATGTGAGCTTTAAGCCATGTTAAAATGCCGAACGTTACCTCGTCAAAAACATACCCAGAGTTGTGTTTTTGTTTCATTCACGCGTTTGAGTAATCCTGTATGACTGGGCTACATCTCAAAAGCACAAAATGGCTTGTTCCACCTTGTGCTGTCTTGAGAAGTAGTAGTTTCCATGTTATCAATTACATTTTACCTTCTGTTCAGTAGAGATATGGGTCTTAAAAACACAGTGGAGCACTTCCTGTATTACTACATGACATCACAATGTGGAACAGAGTGTTTTTTTCTGTTTGAGAGAAGAACTAAAGCCTATAAATATGCAGGGTTTTGTGTGTTAAACATGTGAATGAAACAAAACAACTCCAGGTTTGTTTTTGATGATGAAACATAGATCAGTAAATAGCATAATATGGGCTCTTTAAGTGTTACTTTACTAACTATGAAATCTGTTTTATTTGGAGATCACTGAAATCAGATATCGTGGCTTCAGACTTCTTATTGAATCTGTAATTATTTGTAAAATGCATATATTGGGAATCTAATATTGTACTTATAAGCATTCGGCAGAGATTTATTTTTGCTTTTACTAAAATTACAAAATTAGACCAATCTGTATCAGCCCATTGCAACTCTCTCACCGATTTAACAATTCAATTTACTTCACAATGCTTTTTCACGTGTTGCAATCTCTCAACACGCAGGGCATCATCTGATATCCGTGAAAAGCTCCACGCTGCCTCTGGAACGCCGGGCCCGGGTTCGACTGTCCAACCCTGCCCCCTCCGCTCCCCCTTATGCCCCCTCCTATGATCCTGCTGGGTTTGTTTTAGCTTGAGTTTCATTCTTCTCCGCTATCACGTCGTTCCCATGGCCTTGTGCGCACTCTCCCAACCACACCTCAAACCAGGAAGTGATTTTTACAGTCCGTAAGGGTCAGGATTGGGGTCAAAGGGCACAAAACAGCCGTCCTGGTCACTTCGTTGCCCCATAGGAAGCACCACACAGTTTCCTCTGTGCTGGTGGGTTTGTGTTACTTGAACTGCACTTACAAAGGTTGAGTAAAGGTCCCTAATGGTCTTAGGACAGGCGCACAGGTCACTCAAATGAAAACTGTCGTCAGATGAGGTCAACGGTTTGCAAATTGTGGAACAAAGCTGTATGTCTATATTTATTTTACATAATTTCATCAAATTTAAAAAAATCTAGTTTCTTTCTTGTTATTGTTCATAGATAACAGAGTTATACACATTATACACGCAGAGTTGATTATAGGAAGGTCCTGGTTTTGGGTTGTTTAGACCTGGTTTAGTTCAGGTGGTTGTCACATAGTACCTGAAAACCCTAATTTTACCTAAATATAAAGTTAAACATACAATTTGTGATGTTATTTTGTTGTTGTGTTTTATTTTATTTTCTGTCTATTCAGATTAGAAAATAACACATAACTAAAGCAAATCTTCAATATAGTTTTTGCCTTAATTTTAAATTACCAAATGAACTTAGGAATCTTGCAAGGAAAAATGAAAGTAATGTATTTAATTTTTTTTTAATTATTATTTGTTGTATTATTTTTTATCATTAGCTATTAAAATATGATTCTAATTAATTATTTCATAAACATATTATATAACCACGTTTTAACCAGTGCTCTTTAACACTAAAACTCTTCTTTTTCTTCTGCACCAAACTATGACTCCTCTTGCTTATTATTGCACAATTTCACTATTAACAGTTTGATATATCTTGATTTATTTAATTGCTCAAACACCACTTTGTTGAAGAATTTTTTTTTTTTAATCCTTCCTATTTAATCCTAAACAGTAGCTTTCACTCCCTTACTCTTGAGTTTAAACCGCCTTGAGCCAAAGGGTATTTAAAGTTATTGTACATCAGCTTAACCTGCCAGTGTGTGAGATTTACTTCCTCATCTCCTCCGCGTTTCTCCAAATCGCTGTAACACCCACATTATTGCGAGCGCTGTCAGCTGCAGAGGGAAAGCTCCTGTTGATGAGAAAAGTTCCATAATGACTGTCACATCATTTGCTTTTTTCACGGACAATTTTGACTTCTCTCCCTTCCCATAGTTGCTTTTATAATTCTGCACCCATCCGTCTCTGTCTGGGGCTTGTCAGCGGGGCCAGGGGTCAGACAGTTAGCTGCAGTTTTTGCCAGACTGGAATGGCCCCTAGGCACCCAGAGAAAGAGAGAGTCAGATTGCCAGGCGTTGCTTTGAATAGGCCCATAAATAATAATGATTAATAACTGTAGCCTGAAAGACATCAGGTTTTACTCTTAATGTTTTGGTGTTTTCCAAAAGGACTGAAATATAAGACAATGTGAGGCTACATGCATTCGTCTTGCACTGACAGGCAAGATTTAATTTCAAATGATGTGTCAGTATATTCTGTGATATAAATGATTTTCATGATTTGTCTATCTGTTTAAAGTAGGGTCTTATCTTAGGATCTTATATCAAGGTTCTAAAGAACATTTCAGCTCACAATTTGCATAAAAAAACACGATAAGTTAGTGACAGTTGGTAAAAGCAGACAGTGTTGCACCTCAAAAACAAAAAGTATTTAGAGAATTACTGGTAAACAGCATCTTCATGAGTAAAAAGGCAGATTAAACCGTCCAGTCACTTTCAGATAACACAGCAATGTACTCTCCTCTTTGTTGTTGTGTACATACGACCTTTATAATTCAAATGAAATAAATAAACAGCCAGTTAATAAATATTGTGTATGAATGTGAGTGTGAATGTGTGAATTGCTATAGTCTGAACGAAATCTATGGAATATAGTGACATGAAATCATATTGTTATTCCCTGCACTAAACTTTTTAACAGTATCACATGTACTTCTTTTAGGAAATGCTTTTTCTCTGTATCTATTCATTTTGCTGGAGCTAGGCCTGTCATAATAATTACTATCGACTTATCGTTCAGTATATGAAAGGTGGAATACGTTATGAGGCTCAATATTTATCATGGGTACTGTTTCTTTGCAAAATTTGGGAGCCTTTTTGTTATTTTTGTTGTAATATTATCGCTTCTATTCTATCGCTT
The DNA here is from genome assembly GCA_000787155.1 of Scartelaos histophorus. Taxonomy (NCBI): domain Eukaryota; kingdom Metazoa; phylum Chordata; class Actinopteri; order Gobiiformes; family Gobiidae; genus Scartelaos; species Scartelaos histophorus. Next base: position 38,998 of record KN496155.1, on the reverse strand, counting down.
CCTATTTTTGCTTCATTCTGTTATTTATTTGTTGCTCCTCACGCCTTTTAATGATATTGCTTGTATCAGCGGCTTTAAATAGTTTCAGTATTATTGTCAATTTATATGGTATACAGTATATCTCTATAGCAATATATCGTGCTTCAAAATTTGTTATCATGACAGGCCTAGCGGGAGCATTCCTCTCTGCTTCAATTTGTCCATCACTTTGACCCCATCCGACTCCGTGCTCCGACCGCTTCACGTATCATTGGCCTTTTGACCCTTGACTCTTATCAATATTTATCATGGGTACTGTTTCTTTGCAAAATTTGGGAGCCTTTTTGTTATTTTTGTTGTAATATTATCGCTTCTATTCTATCGCTTCCTATTTTTGCTTCATTCTGTTATTTATTTGTTGCTCCTCACGCCTTTTAATGATATTGCTTGTATCAGCGGCTTTAAATAGTTTCAGTATTATTGTCAATTTATATGGTATACAGTATATCTCTATAGCAATATATCGTGCTTCAAAATTTGTTATCATGACAGGCCTAGCGGGAGCATTCCTCTCTGCTTCAATTTGTCCATCACTTTGACCCCATCCGACTCCGTGCTCCGACCGCTTCACGTATCATTGGCCTTTTGACCCTTGACTCTTCACCCCGCCCTTGTTTCTCAATGGCATTTTTATTTTATTATTTTTTTAATGCTGATGACGCACCTTTATAACCTGTACATGACCTCGCGTTGGCGTCGGTTTTGATTTTATTACTCAGAGCAGTGCATGTGCTGCCAGATGATGTTTTGAATGAGTCAGCGCGTACACAGAAACAATGTCACCGGTTAAGTTTGTGTAAAGTGATAATTTCAGCTGTCAGGGAGGCAATAAAGAGCACGCTTTGCACATCTTTCTCTCTCTCTCACACTGTTTATGTTTTTGGGTTTTCTTTGTACGCTTTTGAATTGTTAATCCCGTTGAAATCCCTTTGGTTTCGCCTCAGGGAGTTTTTGGGGTGTCAGTCAGTCACTAAAATAGCATATTTTCTTTGTTTTTGCAGGACAGTTAATGGATTTAAAGAATTCTGACTGATCCAAGTGGGAAAGGATAAAGTGGACGAAGTCTTCTAAGCAGAGGCAGGTGAGACAATATTGTGCAATAATTAAAGGTGCACTCTGTAGCTTTTTGTTTGGGTGTCCATCACCTGCTTGTTAGTATGGATATGTCATTGTTCTGCCTGGAATGTGCCACAGCGTAACATTAAACATTAACATTAAAGTCTACCTTATATTTGCAGGTAGTAAATGTAGTTTTATAGCCTCTCCACAGATCTGACCTGTAACTTGGGTCTGGTGTGTTGTTCATAGTCGTTGATAGAATTACTAACAATTATTACTGCTTCCCAAGGAAAACATGCAAATTAAAAAGGTTAAGGTTGCACTGTGTAACTTCTAGGGTGGAGAGTCCGCTACTTGCTTGTCTCCATGGAGATGCTGTTTCTTCACCTGGAATGTTCCACAGTACGGCATTAAACATACAATATCTCCCGTGCACTTGTTCAATTGGCGCTGTTATATAACTCAAGAATATCATAAAAAATATGCATTTTTACAATGTGCATGCTTGCTTTTCCATCCGTCTGATCATTAGCCTGTCTAATTGTTTTCTTTCACTGTTTTTCAGAAGGCCTTCTCTTGGCTCACTTCTTGGACCTAGTATATCATCACAGCAGGTGAGTACTGCCTATAACACATTACGCAAACACATTTTTCGACACCCACTTCTCCTTTTGGTCAGCCGCCAAGTGACAGATTGAAATCAGATTGAAGTATGAACTCTCAGAACAATACGATTACATTAGTCACCACTTTAAGGCACTTTAAAAGATATAAATGTAGAAGAAATATAGAATACATTTGATGTATATGTTGAATAACCAAAACTAAACAGTTTCCATGAATTTCCATCTTCACCTAAATGAACTGTGTAACTCTGATATGTGCAAATGGAAATAATTTTAATTAACTGTGTGGTATCAGTATATAAGCCAGTTCTTTCCTGTTAATGTATTTTAAATTAATTTACAACAGAAAAAGAACACATTCATAGTTCATTTCCTTTTTTATTGTAACCTAATTGTGCCTTTAGCAGGGCGGTTTCACTAGAGAGAAGTGCCATGGCTGCTTACGGACAGACTCAGTACAGCCCTGCGATCCAGCCGGCGGGACCCTATGCACCATACACCCACCACGCACAAAGTTACAGTGTCCCATCGTACAGTGAGTCCTGAAACCTTAAATATCAGATTTTTTTTATTACATTGTGTGGAGAAATGTACGTTTTGTGTTTTATTTCCATAGATATCAAAACAGAAGATGGTCTGAGCCACTCCCCAGGACAGACAGGTCTTCTAGGCTACTCAAACTTCAGCAGTACTCCTCCTAGCCAAAGTCTCTACAGCTATTCACATACACATGGTTAGTACTAAAAATACACTTATTTTTATGTGTACTTGTACTTATACAGTAAAAGCCTAAATTCAATGCGCTTCAGCTTAAAGGAGCACTGATTAACTGTTCTAGCGGAGAGTCTGTCACCTAATTTTTCAGTGAAGATGTTAAAGATTTGCCTATTGCTCCACAGACTGTAGAAAGAAGTGGGGTAAGAGAGTTTGGCGTCACTCATAGTGTTCGGCTTCAGTCAAATGAAGCTCACAAGGGTAAAAGTTACCAGAGCAATATGGAGCCAAGTTCCATATTAAAAATAGGTATTTATTTATGGATAGAAATAGCAAAAAGACCAAAATTTTATGATCAAAATGAGGAGCAGCAGTTTCGGAGATAGGGGCGATGATTTTCCAATACAAAGTGAATTGGAGCTGGAGTTGATGTATTCCTGTTTGGAACGCAGCGGCAAGCGGGTTAGCTATTTATATATACAGTTTTATGATGAAAGTGTATTTTCCATTTCCACTACAAATAAATGCAAATTGAAAAAAAGGAAAAAAAAAAAAAATACTGAAAATTCACTCACAAAGATATCTAAAAATATCCCCAAATATTAGTATCACGGTTCACAACTTACTTCCAGCCGAACTGACAGAATTAACCAATAATTATCCAAAGTGACTGAGGGCCTGAACGCTTGCGGGTAAAAATGTAAAAAATATTTTATCGGAGGTGCCTTTTGTTTAGACGGTGGCGGCATTTTGGGGGCTTAAAAACGCAAAAATCTGAAACCACCCACCACAGTGGAAAAGTTAAATACGCTCCGCCGTAGCATTTCCATCTAAACTGCTCAAGACGCAACAGTCTGGTCACATTTATGCCACATACATACAATACAATGGTGTATCACAGCACCACCTAGCTGCCTGGCATGCATACCCACACTTTTGCGTCACCATATGCACGCAAATTTCCTCCCGAAAATGCTTGTCTAAAAGCGGAATAAAAAATGTTTGCGTCTTTTGTTCATACCGTTATTGTATAAAGTTGCCTTATTCAAACTTTTACCACTCAAATGTTTGCATATTACAACAAAAATATTAAAAATGTGCCCATTTTAACAAAGAAATTTTACACACGGTAAATATATTGTTCCAGCTTTCTCATTCACTCACTCTTTATTGGTCGATATTGTGATTATGGTGACAGGACTATGTGTGAATACTTAACTCCTACTATATTATTTAATATGTCCACGCATTTGGTCAACGCTCTTAGCATCACCTCTGCCTCCCCATGCGACACCTGTTCCCCATTAGCTGCGGTCTGGACTTTTGGCGTCGCACGTCTCCCCACCCGCCTGTACTTTCTCTGGGTCAGCCCCCGTCCCCCTCCCCTCACTCCACAGTCACACCAACAGCTCAGCATGCACCCTCTTGTCCGCTTGCAAAAGACACAGGCAATCCAGTGAGAAAACATACACTGGATGGGAAAGTACTGGAGATAGGAGGCCGAAAAGGAACGATGAGCAAGAGGTCGTGGTAAAAACAGCAAATATTAGAGAACGTTGTGCGTGTGTCATGGCTGTTTTGAGTGGACCGGGGTAGCGCGCATTCCTAGAGTAAAGACGGCGCCCAAAGCATGACTCGCTCAGTGTGACTTTATGGCCCCAAAAGCTGCGTGAAATTGACCTTGTGTGATCGTGAGGGTAGAGGTTAGGGTGCAGCGTACATGGGGCAGATGGGGTCGCAAATAGAGATGGCTAAGTATAGAAAATGCCAGTGTAGTACGAAATGTGGGAAAGATGTGAACTGACTTACAATGAAGGGATCTTTCTATTAGAGCATGAATTACATTAAGATAACGCCAATGAATGTAGTCCCATATTGATAAGTTAAAAGATGTGAGATAGAGAGGTCAACCATTTTGGCTCTGTGCACAGGAACACATCAACTAGCTCATGGTGTCTCGACAGTCACTTTTATTAAAATCATAAAATATCAAATACTACAAACTATTTCAAGTCAAATCAATTAAAGTAAAGACTTCCCCTTTTAATGTAGAATACTTCAGTTTGTAGCATTGTTTTAATATCTCAGATTTAGCATTAGTGTGCTTTTCTAGGAAATTATTTACTGACAAAATAGCAAAAAACACCAGAATCATATGGAGCGGGTGAATATGAACATTTTAAGACCAAAATTACAAGGCTCACTGCAGCAGTTACAGAGAAAAGTGCAACATTTTTCAATGTAAAGTGAATTGGAGCCAGAAGTGCCTCCATGCTCACTTCCTACTTGGAATGCGGCTGCTTGCGGGTTAGCTATGCCCATTTATGTGTACAGGCTATGATTCAAACTAATGTGCATATACAGTTTCTCCCATGCAATGTATTTGGCATAATTAGTATTAACAACAAAAGACTGTTTGTGGCCTCTTATGTAAGACCAGCTTCTTTGGTTGTCTCCCATTGCTCATCTAGCAATATGTCACTGTAAAGCAAAGGCACTTTTATGCATTAAACGTTGTGCAATGATAACCCTAAATTACAGCTTGACAAATCGTCTCTCTAAAAAACTATGGCAGCGAGATGACGTGTTTGGAGATGGATCGTCAAAGTTCACTCTAGTTGAGTGCAAAACCCACAAACATTTAAATATGCTGCAGTTTGAATGAAAAAAAGCACAGTTTCCAAACAAAATACTGATTTGTTTGAATATTTTTATCCATATATCATTAGCTTCAGACTTCAAAAAAGGCTTTAAAGCAGCCACAACAACCAAATGTTTGTTGCATCCCTGGCTGTTTCCATGTCAGCCATTGTAGAGTATACATACAACATAGCGGGCGATGCCAGGGCCAGTGCATGAGAAGACTGGCACAACTGAAACCAAATGGGGTTGTCTGTTTATCCAGGATCCTTCTGTATTTGTTGTTCAGGATTGGGACCAGGATTTTGGTTCAAGATGGATCTGTGTTTTCTCTCATGAGTCATTGCTCCCTCAATATGTTAAGTGAAGCATGTTAAGTATAGCTCGTCAGTGTAAGCAAATTATATAATTATTGCAGTAGCAGATGCAGGGTACAAAACGAAAGATAAAAGAAAGACACAAAAAAGACACAGCCTTTTTTTTTTTCTTAGTAACGGGTTCATTGACTTCCTGTTTAAAACTGCAGATTTGGCCCACCTCTTTCAATAGACCAAGCAGATGATTTTGATTGACTTTAGTTTTTATTGGTAGAAAATGGCTATGTGAGATGTTTTAACCTTATATGACCCAATGTCTAGTTTTTGGAATAAGCGCAAGTTATAAAAGAGCAGTGGTGGGCGGAGATAGGGGATAGGTGACAAATGAACTCTGAGCTCAGATCTCAAATGCATGGCAAACTTGCATGAATCAAGGTGTTAAAACACACAATTAAAGCTCATAAAAGTTGCTTTTTACAGACTTTAAAATATTTCATTGGCATTGTACAGTTTGTGCAATATTCATTTTGCAACATTCATCATATTGTGGAGCTCTGGTGTTTTTGTTTCTGTTGTTTTGCCATTGCTATTGAATATTGGTGTTGTGCTGAAAAAATAAAGTATAAAAAAAAATAATATTTGTGTTGATACCAGAAAATTAGCTGGTTCGAAAACTGATATATATGAATATATAGTCAATATCTGATCCAGCTAATTTTTGGACTGTTGGACTGTTCATTTTGATTTATTTTTATTTTTTTTTTATGTATTTCTACATAGTTGTTCTGTAGTTACTTGAGAGATAAATAACAGGTCTATAATATATTTGGATCAGTTACCGCGCGTTGTTTTGTTTTGTTTTTCTCGGGTATCAGTTAATAATGGGTATTGGCTGATACTTAAAGCCATAGTACCGGTATTATAACTGAAAAAGCAGGATGATGAAGTATGTCCTTAAATAAATAAAACATTCTGTTCCAAGGAAGAAGAGACTCACCTGTTTGTCCTCTCTGGGTGACCATGTAATGCTAAAACAAGATTTTGGACTGTTTCCTCAAAGTAGCATTTAAAGCATAAACGAAATTCAATGAAATCACTTGATATTTAATGATAATAGCTTATGTATATCTTGTCATCATGCCATGTTTAGGAATTACCAATTGCAAACAATAGTAAGGAAAATTTTATTTTATGTCTTGGTGACATAACAGTTTCAGTTTAAAAGGTTTAGTAACTACTGAAATGAATTTAAAGGCGCATTGTATAACTTTTCTGGTGGAGGGTCTATCAAATGTTTGTCATAGCATGATATTAAAGAGTTTTACATTTATTCAATTACAGGTGGATTATATCTCATCAATTCATACCTAGAAAAACCATGCATTCTACCTGTGAGCACTGTCGCCTCTCCACAGATCGGACCTGTAACTTGTTTCAGTTTGGTCTCCAAGAAAATCGATAAACCATACTGAGAAACATTCCAGACAAATAACATCTCCACAGAGAAAAGTATTTGACTGAAAGTTACACAATGCACCTGTAAATGTATTTGGGTTAATGACATGACGTCTGTCTAACTGCAATTTCTTCAGTTAAAAAAGTTTACATTTCATAATAATTTATCACATATATTGTATTTGTATTTTAGCTGTAGATATTTTTCCTGTTGTGAATCTTATTTACAAATGTAACCATAAATCTGAACTAAAGTTGAATATAAGTTTGGGGAGGGAAAAAAATGCAATTTGATATGTTTTGAAAAATTTGAATGTCCCATATTTAGACTCACAGAAAACTGACTGTTGGCTAGATTGATTTCAACCCCCCCAGCAATCTGCCACAATATTTAATGATGCATGCGCTACCAGAGACAATACAAAACGGTTACCAAGATACTGCTGCAGTGAAGTTTCCAGAGAAATAACTCAGCTAAACAAAACAAAACAGCTTGTTCTTTAGTTTTAAGCAAAGATGCAGGGTGAAGAGAAGGGTAAATTGCTGGAAGGAAGACATTCTTCAGCTTGTTTTGAGTGTAAAAGTTCCCAGGGAAGATGTATTAGCAGCAGCAGTAGGTAGTCCAGATTCCCACCTGTATAGTAGTGTCAAAGATAACTCAAGCTTACACCTCCTGGAGCAAGGAACTGTCAACGGCAAGGCACCTCAACTCATTATACTTTCCACAAGGCTTAAGAGATGTAATGAGATAATGCACAGTTAATCTGAATCATGCTTTCTGCAATCTGTTACTGTTCTGGCTGTCAAAAGATTGATAACAAGTGACAATAAAACTAGCATTTAAAGGTGAACTAAGCTACTTTTCTGGTTGAGCTTGTCCCCACGGATATGTCACTGCTTTTCATGGAATGTTCTACAGTATGGCATAAAGTTATGTAATATTTATTCATGGGATGTTACGATATAAAATCCCTCGATGCAACATTTTTTTCACAAGATGCATCTCATAGTTAGATATTTAATGTGATATTTTGTGGAAGCTGACAAAATTTCCTTTTAAAGCTTGGAAAATCCTTAAAAAGCCTTTGGTCCTGTTAGAATATGAAGAATTACAATTTAAAGGTGCTTAATAACAGTTATTTCTTCAAGTAGTTTACACTGACAAGACCAAAGGATCATGGTCTTTGTAGTTTTGTGTATGTAGCTCTTACTGCACCATGGCAAGGCAAGACAGGTTTATTTGTATAGCACAGTTCATACACAAATGAATTCAAAGTAATTTACAGATTAGGAAAGACACTGAGATTACAAAACCACATAACTATTACGTAATTTAAGCGAAAAGGCTCACGATATTATTCTGAAACTTTTGATGACTGGAAACCACAATATTTTGGTTATTGTTACATCTGTTTTTTAGAACTTGTAAATAGTTTTAGTCCAAATAATTTTACCACAACCTAGCAAATTTATTATTTCTGCTATATTGTGTTAAAAATGCTACTGATAATATAGATAAATGGCTACAGTACCTTATCATAGGGTTTTGTTATTTTCTTTTTGTTCGTTTTTTTTTTTAATATGGTTTCAAAAATCAAGTATCCAGCTTTATCTTTACTATTAAAATTAGAAATGTTAGAAATGTTTGAAAACGGATAACTGAATTTTTGTTTTGTGATAACTGTAGCAGGTGGCAGTTTTAGATAATTCTCAAAGTTATAATCTAAATATTTAACTGTTGATTTTTCAGGCGCTGGCATCTCATCAGGAATTTTCCAAGGCACCCACGCGATTTCCAGCTCAACGCCTTTCAACCACACCCAGCAGGTAATCCATGTGATAAGATCTTTTATATGTAGACACTTATCCATATTAAGATGATGGAAAGATTAAACAGGTCTGTGTGTGTTTTGCAGGATTTTTCTGCGTATTCCAGCTACAGTCAAGGGCAGTACTCCTCGTACTACAACTCACACTACAACAGTCCCTATCTAACGAGTAGCAACATCAGCCCCGGCGCCATCACAGCTCCAGTGGCCTATCAGCATCCAGAGCACTCCGTCATGCTGCCCAATCACAGCCCAGAGTCACACACAGGTAGGAAGTGAACGTGGTTAGTGGTTTCAGCTCCATAGCTTTAAAGTGCGTTGCGTAACTTTTCTGGTCGAGGATTCACTACCTACTTGTGTCCATGGAGATGTTAATGCTTTGTCTAGAAACACCCATAATGAATAAATGTTAGATGGATTAAATGTCACACCATGAAACATTCCAGGCAAAGCTATAACATTTCCATAGAGGCGAGCAGGTGGTGGACCTTATACTAGAAATGTTGCGCAATGCGTCTTTAATTTAAAGTTTTTTAACATGAAATCTAAAACTATACTAGATATTCTGATGGTGTGCACGTTGTTATCTATGAATATGTGTACAAGTGAATTTATTTTACTTTCTTTACTTCAAGTTCAGTAATGTTCTGTATTATGTTAGCAGAAGAAATGGCCTAATCCCCCATTTGTCCAGGAGTGGTTTGATGTAGAGGAGGTTTCTGCAGTGGTCATCTCATCTGGACACTGTTTTTGCAATCAAGGCGTATCGGCTCCCATCCAAAAGCCATTTTCATTTGAAAATTATTCAGGGATTGAGGGAGGGATTACATCGTCTCTTCTAATAAGATAATATGGAACATTATTGATTTTACAGTGAAGAAATTCTCTTGTATATATAGTCATAGATAAAAATGTGCACATTATCTTATTATCTTCATAAAAGCCTCCTGTAAACTGGTGTAGAAAATTAACATTGTGGCTACAACACATTAGGCAGCACATCTGGTTTGCATAATGTTATTTATCTTCCCATATCAAATAAATCATTTGAATAAATAAAATATAGCATGTACCAAATTAAGAATGTATAAATATCATTCATATGAAAACTCATTACCCGCAGCAATTGACTCAAATTCAAAGTGGCATAAAATGTTGACAAAACATTTGCAACAGCAGCTGTTTTGAATAACGCCAAACTGACTCACACATAAACTGTAACGCTGAGTCCAAGTCGACTTTCACAATGTCTGATCGTTACAGACGCTTGTTAATTAAGATATTAATGATTCCTCCTGTTCGTAACTGTTCAGCCATTAACACCGGTTAAATAAGCACTCACTACTGTAGGCATGAAACAAAAATCAAAATATTATAGTAAGTAAGTAAGTATCAAAAGTTGAAATATGACATGTGTGAGCATGAAAAGTTTGAAAGGCATTTTATGAGGGCAAAAAATGCAATATGTACAGTTCTTTAAGCCTCCACAAAAGAATCTTAATATTCCACTGTGAAATTGATGAAGTGATTGTATAATGTAGGGTTGGATTTGGATATTTTTACATCCCCAGCACTAACTTGCAATTAATATGTGGTCCCTCAACTAAAGTGTAACCATTCTTTTATTTCTCACTGACCAATCCAGGAGAGTATCACACACCCCCAAGCCCCCCTACCCCGGGTAAAGAGGAGGGCATCCCGGCGAGAAGAGCCCCGGACGGGAAGCTGCGGGGCAGGAAGAGAGTGAGCGACCCCGCACCCCCTCTGGACTCTGACATCGAGGTACGCTCCGCTCACCACAGTCCTCCGTGTTTGTGTTCCCCAGTGAGGGTCCCGCTCACATAAACGTTTGATGAGGTTAGCGTTACATACTGTCCGTGTTATTGCTCCGCAGAGGGTGTTTATCTGGGACCTGGATGAAACCATCATCATTTTCCACTCGCTCCTCACGGGAACCTTCTCCTCACGATTTGGCAAGGTATGAACGGACAGACCCCCGCCGCCAGCACCACACAAACAGCCCACATGTCAGTACAGCAAACAGGCTCTCCACAGCGGCTCGTAGGCCCTGGAAAATCCTCAACGCTAAGCTCAGAAAATGAAAAGCGCAAGACGATTTTGTTTTCTTAGCACAACGAAAACTGCAAAAACATATATACAAACATGTAGAGATCATACTTAAGAAGTGACAAGGAAAAACTCTATTATTATTATAATTATACACACTTGTTAGACACTTAAAATTATAGCATGAAATAAACAATTATGTATTTTATTCAAGTGTTTATGGTCAGACCAGCTAGCCTCACGTTATTGCTTTCCAACTATGATATCACCATTCATATATTATATAACATAGTATTAGCTGTGAATTTTGTAACTTTTGTGGAGAAGGGTCCATTATAGCTTTGCCTGAAATGTTCCACAATATGACTTAAACTGTATTTTTCATGTATTTATTGAATTACTGATATTATTGTTGATAAAAATATACAAATTCACCTATTTGTTTTGACATAATTAAGATAACTGAATATTCTTGCAAAACAACAGCATCTAAGACCTTCAGTCAGAAAAGTTAATAAGATAATTTAAATTATAGCGCAAATGTGACATAAAGCTTGGTTCACGTCACAGAAAATACTAGTTGTTAAAGGCCCACTGCGTAACTTTTCTTCACGGAGACTAAAGTTGAATTAATTTACTATTATCTTACGGGTCAGATCTGTGAAGCGGCAACCCTATTCACAGAGAGACTGACTGAATGAGTAAATGCTAGATAGATTTGTTTAATGTCATACTATGGAACATTCCAGGAAAAATTATTCAATCTCCATGGAGACACGCAGGTGAGGCAAAGTAAGTTTAAAGATTTAGGCTTATACAGTTTTTTTTGTTTGTTTTTTTTACAAATTTTTCACTTAATTGAGCTATGACAATTTGTTTTTCTTCTTCATTTTTCAGCTTTTATTTTCATTTACATTAATTTCTTAACTATTGTGTGTTCTGTGTACGTTCTAACATGTTGGTCTTATTTGACAAACCGCTGAAGATGACATGATTTTCACACGCTGGCTGTTTTCGCCTCTTTGCCCTCTTGTTTCTTTTCATTCTTGGCTGCGCGTGTTTAGCTAGCCCCCGCGTCATGCTGTTTGACTGACACTGAACGCTAGGACGCTAACAACAAGCTAACAATGCCGTATTTCTTATATTTAGCCTAAGGGGACCAGCGTCGTAGATTCTCACGCTTCGCTAGGTCGACACAAAATGGAGGGACATTTGAGCGCGTTGTCCAGTTGCTTTGCGTTATGTTTTATCATGAAAACACGGGAAGACAAAATGGGAAAGAGCGGGGGGGGAAAGAGGTAGAGAGAGGGAGCAAAAATGTTGAAATTCGACTCAAGTTCGAGAAATTCCTGATTCCACCCACATGCTCCGAACATCCCTCTGCTGAAACTAAAAACTTGGACAATTTCGGACTTCAAAAAGCAGAGAAGGAGCGTAAGAATTAGACGAATGATTGTGGAAAACAGATTAACAAACCAAAATCATTACAAGTCATAAAAGCCCTCTCGCTGCTGACGAATCCTTTTTGGCCCAAATTATTTACCGCTTTATCAATTTTTGCTTTGCTTTTCTCACAAGCCAGGTTCTTCCCATTTCTGTCAGCCACTTCAGTTTTTACCATAAACAATGGCTAAGAGCTGTACTTAAAGGCAGGTTGAGGAGCACAGGAGACTAATGGTGTGCTGAAAGATGGTCGTTTTCAACAGTCTCTTCTTCGGCCAAAAGTGAAGTTTCAAAACTCGCATGTTTCGTGGCTTGTAATGAGTCCTCCACTGTCAAATATATCATGCACCAAGTTGTTTCTTCTCCTATTGTTTTTGCAATGGTGGTTTTAAATGTGCCGTTAGCATTTATTATGGATGACTCGAGTTAAATCAATGTTATGTTTACAGTAATGTGTTTGCTTAAAGGTCATATATTATTGTAAGGTTTAAGCCATGTTAGAATGTTGTTTCAAATCAAAAACATACCTGCAGTTGTGTTTTGTTTGAGTAATCCTTTATTATTATTCTGTCTACATATCTAAGCTCAAAATGCTCACGAAGCGGTAGTTTTCAATTTACCGGCTAACTTTTACCATGTAGTTCAGCAGAGATTGGTAATTCCAGGGCTGAAATTATTATCCAAATGATTCTAGTGAATGTGTTTGGATTTTAAAACACAGTGGAGCACTTCCTGTCTTACTACATGACATCACAAGGTGGAACTGAGTGCTTTCTGTTTGTGAGAAGAACTCTAAATATGTTGGGTTAGTGTGTTAAATATGCGCAAAAGAAACAAAACAAATCTCCAGATATGTTTTTTTTTTTTTTTTTTTTTTTTTTTTTTTTTTGAGGAAACATTATAACATAGATCAGAAAATAGCGTAAAATGGGCTCTTTAATTGACGCACATCCCATGTTTTGAAATTTCTTTGCTGATATCACTTAAATAGATAGACTGAAATAATCCTTCCATAATTATATTACCAAAATGGAACTGTATCCAAGTAGAGAATGCACCTATTTTAATATTTGCACACATTTTTTATTAAGGTACACATGTAACTTTTCTGATTAAGGGACTAGAATGGCATTAAAAGTATTTATTAGACAACATGCCATTCAGCCGAGTTATAAATCAGAACTATGAAGAGCTGAGCCCTCTCACTGTAATAATGTTTTTTTTGGTTTTTTTTTGCATTTTTGTTTTGTTTTCTAGCAATAAAAACCCTTGAATCTGATTTAAAGTAAGAGAGATATGATTAAAGCCATGCTGTGGGGCATTGCTGAAGAAGAAACGATTAAGTAGACAGTAGTAGTCAAAGTAAAAGGAGTTAAATTATGCTTAATCTGAATTTGTCATTTCAGTATAAAAATTACACAGAGACAAAACCCTGTACTTAGTCCCATTACAAAAAGTAGAAGAAATAGTTTCAAATATGGTCTTTAAAAACAACCCCCACCTTCCCCATCTGTGTAATCTTTAATAATCTTTTAAAGCCTTTTTTATTTTTTTAGTTATTATGTTACTATATTATCAGATTTATGCCTATTAACCAGGCTTAAAAGTATTAGGTGCAATGTTACTACCAAGTGTTATGGAAAGTTCACACAGCGTCATTTACATAAGATGAGTGTTAACTTCGGGTCATTGTTGTTTCTTCACAAATCCCTGTCTCGAAGGTTCCCTGTCCCCAACGCCACTTTATAAAGCCATCTATTGACAGAGATAATTACAGATAATAACTTAATTATGGGGCAGGCTGGGTAAACCGCTAAACCCATAACCCTGCCCTCTTCACTCAGTCCTGCATTTCACCTCCCCTCCTTGTTAACCTTATGCTAACCTTATGACTCCTCGCACCTGTATTTGGCATAAATGCACCGACATGCAGAGGTGGAGGCATGTATTTGTACTTCATACTCCACTACAAAAGTATTTCATGTGCTTTAAAGAGTTATTTTTATCATGTCTCTGGTAATGGCTTGACTGAAACTTTTGCATTCAAGCTTTGTGTTTCAGTAAATTAAAAAAAGCACAACATTCATAAGAAATTGATTTGCATTGACACCACTGACCAAAATTTATCATTTTTTAAATCAATGCATTTAACACTTTAACAAATTCACCACATTTTCACCAAAACTGTGTGAATACTTTTACTTTTTACTCTTTTAAGTACATTTTTAAACATGTATTTATTTACTAGATTTTTTTTCATGCGATTCTTTTACTTGAGTAACTTTTTGCCTTTGCACTTTTATTTAAAGGTGCATTGTGTAACTTTTCTGGTGAAGCGTTTGTCAGATGCTTTTCTCCTTGGAGATTCTACAGTATGGCATTAAATCAAACCAGATCAAGTTACAGGTCAAATCTGCGGAGAGGCAACCCTGCTCACTGTCTGAATTCCTGCTTTTCTAGGTATTTTTTAGCTGTAAAACCACCTGTAATTTAATAAAGTAAAGAGCTGTTTAATGTTATAATATGGAACAAAAACATAAAAAGAAGCAGGTGACGGACCTTCAACCAAAAATGTACACAGTGCACCTTTAAGTAACAAAAACTGCAGCCGTGGTTTACCGTTGTCAAGTCTTCGTCATTTTGTGTGTCTAATCTCCTGTTCACCTTTGGCTGACACTCGCTCATTTGACTTGCTTTGTTGCCAAATTTCAAGGCCTCATCAACACAATACGGTGCACCCACACACCTGCTTTTGTATTCTTGCTCAATAACGCGTCTTTACTGCCTTGACAGGTTTTTGATTTATGGCCCGCGTGAATTATAATGTCCCTGTTAGGAAACTGAAAATTAGTTTCATAATGACAGGCTAGGTCAATTCGGAGAGTTTTTGAGGTGAAGCACAATTTGTAAACTCTGGGTTTGGATTTTCTTATTGACATGTCGCACAATTTAAGAAAAAAGATTATGTGGATCATTTGTGTTTAGTCAAGCACCTCAGCATTTCAGTCACAGTACCAATTAATCTTATAAATTTACATTGTGGTTAGGTATAACATACTTAATTACATAATAGTTATGATTAGAGATATAGAAAAAATAATGAAGGCACCTTTATTTTGTTAAATGAAGGTTTAAAATGCCAGAAATATGCCGTCTTTGAGTGTAAATTGTCTTTGCATTTTGGATGGATTTAACAGTGGATGTCAAAGGTAGAGATATTTTGTTTTATAACTGCCAGTAATTTACAAGTTTGTATTTTTTTTTACTTTTCTTCACAAACTGCCGCTTAACTGATGAAAAATTATGATAAGAATTTAGCACAGGTACTTTCTCAACAAGCCAAATCATAATTAGAAAAATATATTCATCTGTCAAACGCACTTTAAGCCTTTATGATTTTAATGAAGTAGTTACATTATAGTATATTAGTATATTTAAATTTTTTCCATTATAAAATTTGTGTACCCAGTTCTTTTTTCTTTCTCACAATCATTGTTATAATCATTTATTCAGCCTTCAGCTTCCACAAATACTCAACATATGTTTTGTATTTTATTCCTCAAGGTACACAAAACACAGTATTTGCGTTCTGTCACCAATGAAGTAAAAGGATATTGAAATATAATCTTATACAAACAACACTGAGTCAACATTAGCATTTTATTACACTTTTTTTTAACACAGATAAGAATCGTTTTGGATTTTGATTGACACCAGCGGATCTGCACCTGTCTCTCTTCTAACCAAACCACATCAGTCGATTTGATGAGTTTTCGAAAACAGTTTTGAGGAGACATTTCGGCGACGTTTTTGACAGAGCACTGATATTATCAAGAGTAATGAGTGGTGACGTTTGGTAATGATTTGAATCCAAGCTTCTCAAACCTGAATTTATGACCTAATTGATTACCACGCCTAAATGAAAAGACAGCTGTTGTGATAGTGTTGTGTGAGTGAACCAGGTCAAACCGCATGCAGTAGTTTACAAACTCTAATGAAGCTATGGTTGATGGACAGTTATGACATTTTTTGCCCTTAAGATAGATCGACTTTAGGAACAAGACCGGGCACATGCTTAAAAGGCCCATACTACGCTATTTTCTGATCAGTTATAATGTTATTCCTCCTCAAAAACATAATTGGAGTTGTGTTTCGTTTCATTCTCGCATGTTTAAACACACAAACCCTGCATATTTAGGCTGAGTTCATTCCCACACTGAAAACGCTTTATTCCACCTTGTGATGTCATGTGGTAATACAGGAAGTGCCCCACTGTGTTTTTAAACTCACTTTCATTATTTTTATTTAGAAAATTTGAGCTCTTGAATTGTCGATCTCTACGAACAGAAGTAAAAGGTATCTGTTGAAACTAGCTTGAAAACTACCATTTCATGACATCACAAGGTGGAATGGAGCATTTTGGACATGTAGCTACACTAATAATAAAGGATTACTCAAAATGTGTGAATGAAACAAAACAAAACACAACTCCAGGTAAGTTTTTGATGAGGTTACAACATTATAACATGACTAAACCTCACGAGAGTCGATTATATGTAATACGGCCTTTGACAAATCACATTACTCTTACCCACATTGTTTTATTTGCGATTTTAGTAAATATTTATTGTACATAATGTTAATATTTTAGTTTTTTGTTCCTAGGATTCATCGCGTGCTGTGTCACTTGGTCTGTGGATGGAGGAGATGATTTTCAATTTGGCTGACTCCAGACTCTTCTTCAATGACCTAGAGGTATTTTTGTTTCTTTTAAAACCTTTTAAGGGTCCACTACCTCTTTGTTTCCATGGAGATGTTATTGCTTTGCCTGGAATGTTCCTTAGCGTGGCATTAAAATGATCAATTTGGCAGGTATTCAATTACAGATCTTAAAAACATATAAGCATATATTTTCAGAATGTTTTGATTATAAAAAAAATGGCCACCTACTTGTCGCCATGGGGATTTAATTGTGTGTAAAATGTTCCACAGATGGGGCATAAGACATTGCCAATATCTGCCACCACAAAAAAGTTACGCAGCGTTGTTTTAAGTTTAATGTACTATAAAACATTAGGTAAAGCAATAACATGTACATGAAAGAAAACAGGTTACGAACTTTTCCCCAGAAAAGTTCCATAGTGCAGCTTTAACTAGCCGGCTAATCACAAAACAACCTTAACAGCTGCTTGAGACTAATCCGTCATTTCATTTCTACATTCTTTCACCTTGTTCTAACACAAAACTACACGTGAAAACAAAGTAAGACAAAGCCCACTCAGAGCAGTGATAATTATAGGGGGAGCGCAGCCAGACACGCCATTTTCAAAGCAGGTTTTATCCCCTCTTTTGTTGTCAGAGCTCCGTAAATCTTGGCCTCAGAGCTTTACTACCTTAACGTCACTGCTGCCTTATGGTTCAGAGTATTAGCGCAAGAAAAAAAAAAGATCCGCACTGCAGTTGTTTGGAGCACAATGTGAGGTTTGGGGGTCAAGCCCTTTTCAGACATGTCATTTTTTTTGTCTTTGGACCCAGCACAGAGTCTCAACTTTTACTGGATGTGCATGTCTCTGTTTATTAGCACACCACAGACTGTAACTGAAGATTATGGCTTTATGAAACCTAGTATGCGGTGTACTTATAATAAGACAAGTCCGATTATACAGAACTGTTTAATTGCATAGTAACAGCCTTCACAATCTTCAATCTTAAGAGTTGTTAAAGTATTTGTCCGTGCTAGACCACTTTTTCACTCACTCACACTTGAAGAAATTATTTCTAGTTATATTTTATGTATTGTGTATGTATTAAAGTACTGACATGTCATCTTCTTATTAAGTATTTTTCTTGTGCGTTTAATTGAAATGAAATTGTGTGAGGTAAAATAAAAAAATAAATAAATAAACAGAAACTATAGCTTTCCAATTACTAAAGTATTATCAGTTGTGCACCATAACTTCATGACTTTAAAGGTGCATTGCGTAACTTTTCTGGTGGTGCGTCCATCACCTGCTGGTTTCTATGGAGATGTCATTGCTCTACCTGGAACATGACACTAAAAATGAAACTGCTCTACCTTAAATTTATTCAATTACAGGTGGTTTTATAGCTGAAAAACACTAGAAAGAAGGGTATTCTGGGTGTGCCTCTCCACAGATCTGACATGTAACTTGGTCTGGTTTGGACTCCATGAACAAAGAAATGTTTAATGCCATACCGTGAAACATTCCAGACAAAGCGATAACATTCCCATGAAGAAAAATACATTAAAAATACATTTGCTGCGTCATTCCATCTCTAGCGCCCGCATTAACCAGTTCGACGACCATGTGATTTCGGATCCGGTTTTGGGGATAGACCCAGTGGGGTGATTTACACAGGAGACCAGAGCAGCCTTTGGGAACAGAGAAATGCACTGACAGCACAGGGGGGATGAGGTAGTGTCTCTGTCTGCAGAAGAAACCTGATCACTGAGCCTGTCTGTCTGGGGTAACCGCATCACAACAATGACAAAGTAGTGTACTGCGTGTAAAGTATTATCAATAGTGAAAGGAAACAAAACTGCTATGACAGCTACGCTAAATAATTAGCAGGTTGGGGCTGGTCTGAAGGAATGATATTTATCTGACGGTACATTGTGAATAAGCTTGTTTTAATTGTTGTAACTACATTGTTCAGATGTATAAAATGCAATGAAATAGGTTCAAATTGTTTTTTTCTCAACAAAATTTGCTATTAGTATTTGGGATCTTTTTTTTTTTAATTAAACAAAAAAAGAAAATCCCACTTCTCTCTCTTGAATATTTTGTTTTATAACTTCCTGCAACTTCCTGTTTTTTTTTTGTTAGTTTTTTTTTATTTTTCTTCACAAACTGTTGCTTAACTGATGAAAAATTATGATAATACGGGTACAGGTACTCAACCAAGCCAAATCATAATTAGAAAAATATATTAATCTGTTACTTTAAACCTTTATGATTTTAATGAAGTAGTTACATTATGTCCTTACACAATATTATATATTTTTAATATTGTATATTTTTTATTTTTCCATTATAAAATTTGTGTAACCTATTTTTTTCTTAATCATTCTCACAATCAAGTTTTAATCATTTATTCAGCCTTCAGCTTCCACAAATTCTCAACATGTGTTTTGTATTTTATTCTTCACACAGTATTTGCGTTCTGTCACCAATGAAGTAAAAGCACCTTATGTTTTAACACATTTTATTGTGACCCTAACATTTTCAAATGGGGAAAAATATATGGCAGAACTATTAGAACATTATGTCATCCATACTCCATTAGTATAAGTATAGATTTTCTTAAAAATTGTTAGATAAAATGTTTCTTTGTCTTGAAAGAGCACTGTTATTTGTACCATACTTGCAATAACCCAAGAGCAAATACCGCAAAAATCACAAAACCACACAAAAAAAAATAGTGAAATAAAAAAATCTGCAATAGATAAATAAATAAATAAATAGCAGAATGAAACACTTTAGTACTACTTTGCAGCTCAATGAATCAGAGTTGTTAATTCGATCTTTTTACGGCTGAAATCTTATCATATACGCAAAATATAACCCAATATTTCCCAGTAGTGATTTTTTTTTTTTTGATGTTGATGTATTGAAGGATAATTCAATATAGTAATTATTGTAACAAGCTTAGTACTTGCATACTTTCTCCACACAATATAGTCATTTTGTTAAACTTTTACTACTTTTGGCTCCCTCCTTCCTCATCTTTATTTAGGATTTTGATCTCTATCCCGCAGCGTTCTCTTTTGACTTTTTCTTCTTTTTTAACACTTGCATGGACGTTGTGGAATAAATCTCTTTACAAATCCGTTTTGGTTTTTCTTTATTTTACCAGGAATGCGACCAAGTGCACATCGATGACGTGGCTTCAGACGATAATGGACAAGACTTAAGGTAATTTTCTTTTCAAAGTTTTTTTTTTTTTTTAACCCAACTTCTCCTATGTCTCGTGAACCAGACATGCCCTCCCAGAGTTGTAAAGAAAAAGGGAGAGATGAGATGCGCAGTGGTTTAACTTCTCTGGTTCTGTTCAAGCTTGTATGTACTTTTATTGTACTTCCACAAGCGGATAGTGTGTCCCTGCATTAGCCACCGCTCTCAGTTCCCTTCAAAATGTCTCTTTATCATTCTCCCTCAGTCCAGACAGTTTACAGCACGAATCTAACCAAGCATTTCCAACTATTTTCAAAGGATAGAAACCAGACGTAACTTTTTATATCGTATTTATTTGGTTGAGTTATTATACGTGCTCCCTTTTCAGTGGTCATATGGTTTTATATTCACGCAGACTACAGCATTAGGATTTATTGACAAGTCATCATTCACAGCTTCTCAGAATATGAATTTTATTACTGCCTGACATGTTTGTGGTGGCACCAATCATTTTTAAATATCGGATAATGTTACGGTTTACAGCCATGTCTGGGCTAGCAGCGTTAGCTCGACTTGTGCTCGTAGATATTACAAAAGATTTGCTCAAATTCAATGCAGATTTGATATTATAGAATACATTATATCAGTAGGTTTTGTTTTGTGGTTGTGTATGTCACAATTTTGAATTTTTCCGAGATGTATTCACCATTTTCTCATTGTACTTATGGCAATTTTATCACTTTCATCATTTTTAAGAATGACGAAATTATATTGAAAGTATGTATTTTCTGAAATATATAGGCTATCACAAAATAAATTCAGTAGAGGTGGGTAGAGTAGTCAGACATACTTCATTACATCAAAATAATATTACTCAAGTAGAAGTACACAGTAGTGGTCCAAAAAATTACTCAAGTAAAAGTCATTGTTAGAACCTGTCTGGGAAGAAATTACGAAAAACAATTTATATCTAAGTACACTGGAAAGAGTAATTACAAGTTTTACTCAAATAAGTACTCTTACATTAAAAAGAGCATTCTGAAATAGTACTGAGTATGGTGCTGGAAAAATACTCAAAGAAGTACAGTTATACAGATTGTGTGAGTAACTGTCTAGGAAGTTGTTTTTCCTTTTATAATGTAAGTGTGTTGAAACATATTATAATAGAACTTATCTATATGTTTTTCTCTCCCTCTTGTAGCACTTATAACTTTGGTTCGGATGGTTTCCAGACCCCCGCAGGGGCCGGCTCCCTCTGCCTGGGGTCGGGGGTCCATGGGGGGGTGGACTGGATGAGGAAACTGGCCTTTAGGTACCGCCGGGTCAAGGAGATCTACAACACTTACAAGAATAATGTGGGAGGTAAGATGCACATTTATGTCATGCAGCAATTCATCTTAATCTCTATTTAACAGTGGGCATCATGTTGATTCTAACACAATTCAAATATGATTCAATTCTTATTTACTATTAAAACATCATTCAACGTTAAAGCATAGCAGTGTATTCACATTCCCCTATGAATACATTGCTATTGCATGTGAAAAAGTGCTAAATATTTGAACAATATAACATATAATTTAACATAACATCATGAACTGAAGAAGCAGCTTAGACTTAGACAGACTTTATTGATCCACAAGGGAAATTACTTAACAAGGGAAATGACTTCAGGCTTGGATGAGGCTCTGTGAGTATTCAATCAAAAAACTTTTCTCCAGTTGACAGAATGAACATTTTCCTTTGCTCTTATAGCTAATATGCTAATGAAAACTGCTTTAATGGGAATAAAATGGTTAATGGCTTAATATTTGTAAAAATTTGGTTTTAGACAAAAATAATTAAATGAGAACAACTATCAGAAATATAATTAAGCACTTTATGAATTTTACTAATAGTTAAAAGACCTACAGTATATTATGCTGTTTTCTGATATGTGTTATAATGTTGTTTCCTCATCACAAACATACCTTTAGTTGTGTTTTGTTTCATTCACACATGTTTAACATGTTAACCCTTCATATTTTGGCTGAGCTCTTTTCTTAAACAGAAAACACACTGTTCCACTGTGGTGATACAGAAAGTGCTTCACTTAAACTCCATACACCTTCAGTAATGTTATTTGGATAATTTCAGCCCTGGAATTTCCAATCTCTGTTGAATTGCTGAATTAAGGATACAAGGTAGCTGCTAATCTGAAAACTGCCACTACATGACATCACAAGGTGGAACCGAGCATCTTGAGTTTGGAGATGTAGACAGAAAAAAAAGATTACTCAAGCATGTGTGAAACAAAACACAACTCTGGATATGTTTGTGAGGATGTAACAGCATTATAACATGCCTTAAAGCTCACAAGAGTCCAGTTTGTGTAATACAGGACCTTTAACAATGGAAACATTACCTTTAACCTAAGGTGTTACCAAAAAATATGCCTCGCTGAAGTCGAAGTCTAGACAAAAACCCATTTCCAGAGTCACAATGCCCCAGATATTTGTTTTTCCCTTTAAATTCAAATTCAGTGTGATGTAAAATTGGACTTAGCTCAAATATATAAAACAGATATGAGCACAAATACAGATGTTGCTCTATGTCTTAAACAGCTGCCACAGTCAGTTTGTAGTAAATATATTATATTTTAGGCAGTATTGTTTTCTGCTATTGAGTTTTGTTCTGTGTATTTGGCAGGTTTACTGGGCAGCCCAAAGAGGGAGGAGTGGCTTCAGCTGAGGAGAGAGATGGAGGTGCTCACAGACCTATGGCTCACACAAGCACTCAAAGCTCTGGCTCTTATCAACTCCAGGTAACTGCTTATGTAACAATAACCAAAATATTGTATCGTCAAAAGTCTCACAATAACACCGTGGGGCATCTCAGTATATCAAATTACAGATGTATTTGCTTAAATTCATACATAGACCATGGTCCTTTGTGTTTCAATGCAGACTACATGAAGAAATAACTGTTGAATCAAAGGTTTTTCAAGGCATTTTAAGAGGAAAAAGTAGCATATTCACATATTCACACATTTTGCAATAAACATTGTACCGTGATGTGAAAATATTGTATTAAGAGATTTGGATATAGTTACATCCCTAGTTCTAGCATCGAAAAGTCTCTATAAAATGTTCAGAATACAAATTTTTATCATTTAATGTGACTGTTAATATAAAATGCATACATGTAGATTTAGATATATAGATTTATTTCTATTGATTAGTGTATTAGTCAGAAAAAACATTTTATTGTACACTGAGCTTTTTTATTCAAAGTTGAATATTATTTATTTAAGTATATATAATAAATAATAATGAATGAATGATTATAAAAGGTCATATTTTTAAGTTTTTTGTTGTTGTTTTGTGGGGTTTTTTTAGCTTAAAAAGTAGCCTGTTAGAAAAGCTTTTTGAGTTATAAAGTTGCTAAAATAATAAATATAGTTGTAAAGCATTTTATAACCAAAATAAATGTTATACTTTAAACAAATGTGTTCAGGCCAATAGGAGGAGGTGGCCCAAAATTAAAAAAAAACCCTCTTAAAAATATAACCTATTAACTTTGCAGGAATCATTCATGTTCTTCTTTTCCTTATTTGTATAAAGGCATTTATATGAATATGTATTTTGTGTTTTGTTTCAGGCCGAATTGTGTCAATGTTTTGGTGACCACCACACAACTCATCCCAGCCCTGTCTAAAGTCTTACTGTACGGCCTTGGGTCTGCGTTTCCCATTGAGAATATATATAGTGCCACTAAAACAGGTAATTATATAATTTTTTATATATTTTATTTACACTAAATGTATTCTTGTGAGCTTTAAGCCTTGTTATAATGTTATCTCCTTAAAAACAAAGCTGCCGTTGTGTTTTGTTTCATTCACACAACCTATAAACCTTTATTATTTCTCTCTTTATTATATCTCCAAAGCTCAAAATGTACTGTTCCACCTCATATTGTGGTAGTTTTTAAGTTTTTAGAGAAGAACCCATCCTAAATATGCATTGTGTGTGTTAAACATGTGCGACAGAAACAGAATACAACTCCGGGTATGTTTTTGATGAGAAAACAACATAATATGGGCACTTTAATTCATACAAATTGCACAATCATTCTGCCTATTATTATTATTAGTGTAAAATTGCAATACGCTTATTTATAAAACCCAATAACATACTTTCTGTTTCATTTTCGCAGGTAAAGAGAGTTGTTTTGAGCGCATATCTCAGCGGTTTGGACGGAGGGCGGTGTACGTTGTCATTGGAGATGGAGCGGAGGAGGAAACCGTGGCCAAAAAGGTACATCTCAATCTTGTGTTTATGACAGCTGGAGAATTGACCACGGCGAATCAGTTAACCTTGCACAATCCTTTCGATCTGCTTTGGTGAAATAGTCTATGGAGCTTTGGACAATCGCATTATCAGCACACGCTATATCGTATTTTATGTGGTATTATGTGTGGAGACTCTGCTGGCATAAGTTTCACATCTGTGCTTTGTTCCCCGCAGTGTTTTTGTTTTTTTATTTTCTTTTACTTTCCAAAATGATTCTTGAAATGTGAATTGATTTGAATGAGATTTGCAAAATAGAATCAGTTATAACTATGTGGCAGTATTGAAAACCATTTAAAAAGAGGTTTATGGGTGCAGGTTTTTGAATAAATTATACTTTTAAGAATACTTTTTTTTTTTTGACTTTCAAAAATGATTCTTAAAATGGGAATTGGAATTTCTCATATATATATAAATATATATAGCTTAACCCTAATTTCCAGATTTCTTGCATTTTTTTGACTTTGACAAATTATGTACATTAAATCAAATAAAAAATTATTTTCTACTCAGTGCTTTAGTAGTTTTCACCAAATACATATTTTTAATTATTTATTACTTGATACTATCTTTTACTACAACTTGATCAATATTAAAAATATCAAAAACATTCTCTTACTAAAGATACTGTTGTTGCTGAAAAAAATATATTTCCTTCGGGATATATAAGTAGTATTTATCTGTCTATCTATCTATTTAGCTTATTCTCATTTTATACAAAGTTAAATCTAGACTTTTGTTGTATGTAATTGAATAGTTTTCTAGTTTTCTAAATACTTTCTTTTCTCCTTTTCAGAAAAACATGCCTTTCTGGAGAGTGTCCTGCCGCGCTGATCTGGAGGCACTGAGCCATGCACTAGAGCTGGACTACCTCTAGAGGGCGCCATATTATCACACACTAAAGAAATTCAGCTTCTGTGTGCAGCTAGTGGATGGGAAGTTGCCACTACAGACTTACTTCAGTTACAAGACTTGATACAAACCAAAGGGACCAAAAATGGACCAGTTTTGGATATCAACCAACGTCATCTGAAATTTGAAGCACAAACGTTGGATCAAAACTACAAAGGACCAGAGCTTCAGAACTGAACTTAAAATTTTAATATTTTTCAGTTTTCATCTTTTTTTCTTCTTTTTTTTTTGTACATAACAGATTGATGCACTGAATACAACAACACCCTTTTAACCTGCAGATAAAAAAAAAACATTTGGGAAAAAATCTACACAAATTTTTTACCAAGCCATAAACTAAATCTTGAATACAATTTACTGCATGATAACTGTGATTTGATTTATAATAATTGCAATTACCCTTTGACTATTTAAAACATTAACAAAAATTAACTAAAACATCATGATAGCCACTATAAAGTCCCTATAGTTAGAGGCTATTCAAATAGTTTGTTTTTTTATAAGAATGTGACTTATTTATTGTTGAGTTTGCGGCATTTCTTAAGGACCCAAAACATGCTCTTTAAAATGTCTCCAAAATGCTGTGTATTGGCTGGGGCTGGAATAAGTGGGTTGTATGTTGTTTTGTTTTGTTTTTCTTTGCTTTAATGAAGGTGCATTGCGTAACTTTTCCGGTAGAGGGTCCGTCACCTGCTTGTTTTTACGGATATGTCATTGCCCGACAGCTCTACCTTACATTTTTTTCAATTACAGGTGATTTTATAGCTCAAAAATATCTAGAAAAACAATCATTCTGACTGTGAGCGGGGTTGCCTCTCCACAGATCTGCCCTGTCACTTAGTCTGGTTTAGTCTCCATAGCACCTCCATGGAGAAAAGTTACACAATGCACCTTTGATTTTCTCCTGACATTTTCCTAATCTCCTGTTTTGTAAAATAGACTGTCATGAGAGTGCATGTGCTGAGTCCACTTCAGTCAGATTAGTAATGATATGTATATAATGCTTTATTGTTGATTTATTTTTAGATTAATACAAATAAATTAAATGCATTGTGGGGAAAAACCTGTCTCATTTGTGTGTATTGTCCAATCGCGGATATGCAAGCAATGACGAGAGGGTATTTGGTATAATCTCTCATTTATAAAGAAGGTGAAACTGACTAGTATTTCAATATAAAATGTTCACTATAGTAGGGTTGCAGTCTTCTAGTTGATTAATTGGACATTAATTGGAGTCTTAGTCAACCAAAATGTGTATTACGGTGGTCAAATTATTTTAAATTTATTTGAAGTATTTTTACGTACAACAGAAATGAAAGTGTAAGGATCACGAGTTTAATCTGTACTTTGCATATAAATACTGCGTACTTTGGCTAGCAATTCCAGAATGATATATTTGTATTTTCTAAACAGACAAAGTATTGAAGAAGTGTGTATTCTGGATCCAGGTAACCGTTTTGTTTTTTAATGAACTCCTGTGCCGTTGTAGTATTTTGAGTGCAGTTTGGCTCAAATACATGGTCAGATTGCAGATAACGAAATGTTGAAGGAGTTTTTGTCACACCCTCTTTTTGGTCGATTAATCGGTCAGCAGGACATGTCTTTATTTAAACAAGAATTTCTTTAGTCAACTACAGCTCTATTCTGTAGTTCAATTTACATCTTTAATCCCAGTCCCTTCCCAAACGTTTTTATAGGATGGTTTTTGACATAAACTTACTTAAAACATGAAAATTAAATAGTAACATTGATATATTTCCTGTAAACAGATACTTGTACATTATACCTATACTAATACACTATTAAATAATATAGTGTTACAAAAGGAATACTCAAAACAGAAACTTGCCTTCCGAGACAATAAAGTGTATCTTAACCTTAAATGATCTAAACTAATCTATTGTTACTGTACTGTTATTGTTATGGTAATTATAATTTTTTATCTAACAGCGCCCCCTCCTGGATACAAGTTGCAAACAAAACCGCAAAAGTGGATGTAGTAACTTGATCCAAACATATTAAGCAATACTGTTTTATTTAAAGCACAAAAGCTAAATAAAAATACAGATTCAAGTATTGGATATTAGGTAGCAGCACCTTGTACATGTATTAAACACAAAAATACACAAATAAATATATGTAAATAAATATATTCACATTAGTTAAGGATTATGGTCTGAAAAAAGTTGTAAATTAAGACTCAACTATATACATAGACATTTAAAATACTTGCATATAAAGTAAAATGCATACAAAGCTGAATCAAACTTAAAGATTAGCTGCTTTTGACAGATATCATTTTGAATCCTCGCACGGTGCTTCTAACATCTGGAAGCATGAGGTTTGCGTGCAACATCTTAGATCCAACCATACGAGGAATAAAGGAGATGGCCTGTTGGACTTTTCCACCAGCTTTCAATGGAGGCATCCTATGGGGAAAACAAAAAAGAAATTTAAAATAATGCTTTAGTAGATTACTGTTTATACTGTTAAGTTTTGAAGTACTCTAAATTATATAGGTAAGACTAAAACTAATACTGAAAGTACAACCTAATTTATTCATTTATCGACCATTCCTGAGTCACTTTGAGCTTTATCAGAGTAATTATAAAGCTACAGGATAACAAAGAACTATTATTATTAGCAGAGTTTGTGTGGAAGCCACTCTTTTATTCATTTGCAGTTGTTCTTATGATCACACCGCACGCATTAATTATCCCAAAATAAAATTAGCTGCGTCTTTTCGCCTCACAATGTCCATTGAACAAGCATCATCAAACTATGTGAACTGCCTGCATTCTTTAACATAGGAGTCTACAGTCTGGCACTCCTTGGTTAAATATATCTTATGTCTAATAAGAACACGAGAGGTGGTGCTTTTGTTTGAAGTGTTTTTGGGTCTGACCTGTAGGTGATTTTGTCCTGGATGAGACCTGCCCCAGCCACGATCAGGACTCCGCTGACGGGATGGGAGAATGGGTTTGTGAAAGTTATAGTGGCTATCTGCTCTTTGTTCACCGTCACTGAGTTTTCATTTGCGATCTGAAAGAGAAAAGAGTGTTAGTGTTAGTTATTATAGCGATATTATGTTACAATTTATAGAAAAATAACAGGGTAAACTATTGGGAATGAAGATCTTACATTTAGCTAAATAAAACTCCTTTAAACATGATTCAACAAGTAAATTATAGCTACATATTACATAAAAAATAATTATATATTAAGTTGCATTTTGTAACTTTTCTTTTCTGCTTTTCTTCATGGAGATGTTTGTTATTACTTAGTCTGGAATGTTTCACATTATAGCATTAAACCTTTCTATCTTCATGGAAACCATACAAGACCAAGTTGCAGGTCAGATCTGTGGAGAGGCAACCTCGCTCACATCAGAATTCCTGTTTTTTCAAGGTATTTTTGGGCTATAAAACCACCTGTAATTGAATACATGTAAGGTAGAGCTGTTTAATGTCACACTGTGGAACATTCCAGGCAGAGCAATGACAGCTCCATAGAAACGAAGAGGTAAAGGGACCCCGACCAAATGTAGTGCACCTTTAAGGCT
This sequence comes from Scartelaos histophorus, assembly GCA_000787155.1. Lineage (NCBI taxonomy): Eukaryota > Metazoa > Chordata > Actinopteri > Gobiiformes > Gobiidae > Scartelaos > Scartelaos histophorus. Next base: position 10,091 of record KN496155.1, on the reverse strand, counting down.
CTTGTCTGTGCACTTCAGAGAGGTAACCTGTAGAGGGCGCCCTTTGTACATACAGTACAGTTGGTGGTTATGGTTGTCAAAGAAGAATATACCATATTTATTTGGAATACATTTGACCAAATCATGTGCAACTATTCATTAAAAAGATAAATGAATACAAACTAAACCCTTGTAAGTCTTCCCTATTTAGAAAAAAATAATAAAATACACGCAAATGAACTGAAGTAGCATAGCCTTAAATAAATACCTTGATAAGAAGTTCTGGGCTGGCGATGTTGAACTCCTCTGTGGCCAGGGCCTGCTCCAGCGTGGTCATGTCCTCCAAAACCACAGCCAGGTTTATCAGGTCGTCTCCTACCACATCTTCATACTGCACTGGGAGGATCTGCTGCTGAATGATTTTAACTGTGGAGAGAAAAAAAAAAAGAGTTTAATAAAAGTTCATAATAACTGTCAATACAACGACTACTCCAGCAATGCACGAAAAAAATTATATTGTTATATTTAATGTTGTGATTCCTTTGCTTGTAAGATATATATTCTATAAACTTATGATATTAGAAAACAAAGATAAACACCTCTAAAACTACTCAGAGATTTTATATTGTATTTTGTTTTTGTTTGCAAAAAATAAGTAATTTTATATACTTATACTTTATATACTAACATTTAAATATGGACCAAATAATAATTGCATATACAATAAAATTTAAAAAACAACAACAAAGCAGTTCTAACTTTATTTAAAAATTAAATAATTCCTAAAATTGTGTAAAATGAGCTTCAGTCTTTTCAATCAACTTTTTTGTATAAATGAATGATTTCAATGAGTTTTTAAATTAAAAAAGGACCAAATAATAATTGCATAAAATACTATAAGCCTATTCATAAATTGGGCATTGTTACATGCAGGTACGAACAAAAACAAAGCAGTTCTAACATTATAAATTTGCAATAAATCTTCATATTTTCTTTACCTTCTGCAGGGCCCATCTGGAGGACCCCCTGCGACTCCCAGAAGGTGTCAGAGGGGCTGTGGTTGTACTCTTTGGCCTGGGCATTGAAGTGTATCTTCAGGCGTTTGGCTTTGTTCTGTTTGTTGATGACCTTCACAGTGAAGCGGATGGGCTCTCCAGAAACTACAGCTTTGTCTAGAGTCAAGAAGACCATGACTCCATTTGGTGCAGTCGATGCTGAAAGAACAAGACAAAATGTACTGTTAAAGACTTCAACTTAGACAAACATCCACAAGGGAAATTATTTGGGTACAGAAGCTCACACATCGCTCTATATTATAATAACAAAGGGCCAAAATATAAATCGTGTAAATGAATGTATAGTTTTTTACCTCTCCTCAGTGTCGACTCATCAGAGATTCTTGAACTTCTTGACAGAGTAGACACTGGACCTATAGATTACAAAGATACAACATATAAGTAAAAGCAGCATTCACACAAATCCAAACAATTACTAATAACAAAATCGTGTACATACTTCTGATCACTTTATAGTCCCCGGTGATGTTGTGGGCTCTGGGCAGGCCTACAGCCTTAGTGCAGATCAGGGCCCCCACTCTCTCTGTGTCTTTATTCACTCGGACCACCTGGCCCTGGCTCACAATAATGGTGTGGACATCTGCATTCACTTCAGCGTACACGAAGGGGACATCGTAAATCAAGTCTATACGCCGTTCTCGGACCGCTTTGACGGGGGCGGGACCACAGCAGAACACGCCTGGTGATTGGACAGAAATATAAAGGTTTGTTATTTTAAAGGTGGGTGGGGTTTATTGTTTGCTAGTTTCTGTGCAGATCTTATTGCGCCATAAACATTCCAAATTATATGTCCAGGAGTGGCGCCACCAAGCCAAGTTATATAATATTTTGTTTTCGGTTCTTAATTGCTATGGCAACGGACTTAATTTCTCATAATTTTGATTCTACTGGAGTTGTGTTTTGTTTCATTCACCCATTTTGGAGTCTGTCTACATCCCCATAGCCCAAAATGCTCTGTTCCACCTTGTGATGTCATGGACTGGTAATCTTCAAGTTAAGAGCTCTGTTTTAACTTTTGTTTAGTAGAGTGTGGCAATTCCAGAGATGAAATGAACTAAATAATTCACACATTGGTGTTTGTCTGGAGTTTAAAAACACAGTGGAGCAATTCCTCTATTACCAGCTACCATCACAAAATGGAACAAAGTGTTTTTAGTTTGAGAGAAGAACTTTGTGTGCTAAACATGTGTGAATGAAACAAAACACAATTCTGAGTATGTTTTAGAGGAGAAAACAACATAATATCATACATAGATTAGAATATAGAGTAATATGGGCCCTGTGACACTAACCTCCACTTCTCTCCTGAGGGGTGGGGTCCAGAACTTGCCACCCGTCCATGGCTGATCCCAGGTCAGGTCGGGACATCCAGCACTCCACCCACACGTGGAAGTTCCTGCACAAAAAATAAATAAACACATGGTTAAGATTATGAGCTTAAGATACACAGAAACTGCAATATTTTAAGTTTTGGACTTCAAAATAAGTACTGAGGAATAATATTACAAATGGCTTTAAATGGGCTAAAATAATCTTT
>JACN01142725.1:0-14133 GCA_000787155.1 Scartelaos histophorus | reverse complement strand
TTTTTTTTTTTGGTAAACAAGTTGGAAAGGTGCTCCGTTTTCAGGCTGTCGAAAAATAATCGCATTTATAATCACGTCCAAACACAACTTTTGATTGAATCAGAAATAGTAGTTTACAGGTTGAGTGGGTGGTTAGCGGCAGGCTGCATATCAGAGCTGACAGGTGAGCCATGAGACAGGACCAGAGTCACCCGTCCAACCACCACCTTGCACCCGAGTGAAGGTAAATCAATACACATCACTGCAAAACACTACCAGGAAAAGGCAATTACTGAGGTCAAAGTGGACAGGAACAATAAAGCTGTCTATGTGCAAATTAGCATGAGTGCACTGTATAGCATTCTTATTCTCTGGGCTTTGAAAGAAGAATAAAAAGAGAGTGGAACCGCTGGTCACATTTAGTTCAAATACTGGAGCCTATTGATTTATAACCGCTATCGGCTGAAAAGGTGCACTATTTTACTTTTCTTTGTGGTTCAGTCACCTGTGTGTGTTTCCATGGCGATGTTACTGCTGTGCCGAGAATGTTCCACGGTCCAGCATTAAACTTACCTTTCTCTGTTTATTGAAAAACTGGTGTTAAATCATACTTTAAGATGTTTTAGTAATATACAGTTAGTTTTTTTTACAGTTAAATTGTTCTTTATACTAGTGTTTCTATGTGATTTATATTGTATAAATCTTCAATTGTGGATGTTTCATTGTATTTGAATTCATGTCTGAATCAAATGTATTTAATCTAAGATGTGCAAATGCAAATTTTTAGTCATAATCTAAGGTGTGCAAATGTATTTTTTTTAAAGTGCTTTTAAAGTATTTATAAGGAGGAGGCTTTAATATTTTGCCTTTTGGGTTTTTTTGCCTCTTCCAGCACCTACTTATTATCTAGTGTGTTTTTTATTGTTATGTTCTATATGTGCTAAATAAATAAATATATAAATGGAATAGCTAATGTGCTTACTGCTGTCTTTCAATCTGTTATGTTCTATATGTGCTAAATAAATTAATTAATATATAAATGGACATAGCTAACCTGCTTGCTGCTGTCTTTCAATCCGGAAGTGAGCATAGGCGCACTTCCGGCTCCATCAACTCTGGTTCTGATTCACTTTATATTGGAAAATGGAAAAAAATTGGAAAAATGTATTATTGGAAAAAAATTGATGTGGGTCTTAAAATGTTTATATTAATATAGTCTACATGTTTCTGGTGTTTTTATTTAGCGTTTTCAAAAATCTGCCCCATAACCGTGAATCTCATGAGCTTCATTTGACTGGTGACGTCGCACTGCCTTAGTTCAATTTTTTATACGGTCCATGGGGTTGACTAATAAATGCAAAAACTCTAGCGTGTATGGGAGTACAGGAGCTGTGCATGTTGATGTCAGATTACTTACTATTCCAGCGCAGAGATAGAACGTCGTAATAAGAAAATTGCAAATGAGGCTCATGTGTCTTTGTGGCTTTTATGTGCCGGAGAGGAGCAAATAATGGGCTGACATCAAACTGTGGAGGCTGCAGGAGCACAGTGGAAAATAGGCAGTGCCGTTGAGCGCTTTGGAGTGGTCATTCCACAGATTCCAGCAGAGACTATGACAATTTACAATGGTTTCAATCTGGGGAGTGGTTGAGCATAAAAGAAAATACACGACACGCAATAAACATAATGGTAATGTAGAAGCATATATGCCTTTTGCAGATACTCCGAGTGGCTTTACAATTTTGTGCATTACTCACAAAATGGAGACGAGCGTATGAAGCGTTGGATGTTGAAAACAAGACTGGAGTGAGCTAAAATGTGGGGCAAAAGACGGAATAAATATGCGTAGATTAATTCCATATATTGTGGCAGTAATGACTAATGTAGCTACAGATGTGGCTGATGGAGGTGAGGCTGCTAGTCCACAACCCCAAACACCACCACCAACACTCACGCACAAATAACAAGCAAAGGTGGGTGAAGTGTCTCGCCTAAGGACACAACAGCAGTGTATACTAAAGCCACTACTGCCCCACTTTTACATTCAGGTCCTGCTTCGCCTACGACGTTAGATGAGATCGGACAAGCTAGCACAGGCGTCTCCAACCTGTAGCTCTCCAAGGAATCTCTGAATTATACACTATATTGCGATGAATAACTCAAATTTGATAGATTAAATGCCCATTTTCTTTGCAAATATATGATTTTGATGCCTAATTTTGTGCACTGATAACTGGATTATGTATAATGTTTTATAGACATCTAACTGTACCTCATCTTCGGCTTACTTTATATTTGCAAAATCTCTGGAGACCGTTAAAAGCAGTAGCTCTTTGGCATTTTCATTTGACAAAAAGTAGCTCATGGGAGGAAAAAGGTTGATCTAGTCCATATAATGCAAAGTAGCAGTAGTATAATGCTGCGTTGATCCTTAATTTAAATGTATAAATCTTCCCAAGTTTAAATGGGAGTGATTGACAGATGGATTAGCCAATCAGAGACATGCATGGTTCATCTGTATCAAAATAAAAGTGGCTGCTCATGACGAAAAAAAATCACAGGTGACTGAAAAACATCAATGTGTAGCTTCAAAGCCTTAAGAGTCTTTCCCTTTGCCCAGAAATATCAGGGCCCCTATGTATATATGGGGAAAAAGTCTCGTTATAATGTTACCTCCTGAAAAATACTACAGTTATAGTACAGGTACCTTCATTACACTGTCACATACAAGCTAGAAACCCTGATTTGTGGTGTCATTTGAAATGCCTGGTTTGTGTTTCCATCTTGAACTTTTACACAAATAATACCGGTAACTATCCTCTTCACACCTGCGCATGACATTTGAAAGTTCTAACAATTTTCCAAAAGTGAGAGATTGTGAAGTGCCTTTTCCCAGCATGTCAAATCCTAATATTAAATTCTAAAACCAGCGTCGTCTGAATAAAGCAAATCCGCTCTTTTCCTGGACCCCATGACCAGGCTAAAGATTCAAACCTCGACCAGAAAAGACAAGTCCAATTCTCTGCTGCCATTACTGCCCCAGGTTTGTCATGTTTTGTGAGTTTTTTATGCAGAGGATGGGTGATCTCTAACCAATAAGCAGAAATACCTCATTAGGCAATGCTCCAATGTCTGTCCAACTGCTATTGTAATAAATGTTGTAATAAATGTCTTAAAATTTCTCGACTAATGATTAGACTCGATACTCAATACTAATTTGGATACCACAATAATAATAAAAAACACATATATATTTTTTGAGCCCCAAATGTTCATTGATAAAATTTTAAGTTAATACATAAAATATTGAAAATCACATACTAATGAATATTAAAACTAGGACTGAAACTAAACTTTTAAGCAAAAACCTTGGACTGAAAAAATCTATTAAAACAAATCAATGGAAGACAAAATGAACCTCAATGGACCAATAAAAACACTTTAATTAGACAATTGAATATGATTTCCTCCTGTGAATATGATTTTTTAGCATTAATAGCAGCTCAAATGAGTATCTAGTTTCGATAATAGATTTAGTATCAATTAGTATCTGATTTTCAGTATTTTTTAGGGTAACTTCTTCATTCAATCAATGCAAGTTTGGGGCTAAATATGTATTGTGGATGGAGTTTCTTTGTTTGAGTGTTGAACTTTTTGTTATTTTTTTGTACTATAAATAACTTCTATGACTCATTACAGATACAAACCAACTGCTTAAAAATTCCATTATGCTTCTTACCTATTGCCATTCATGTTTTTTTTATTTAGCTTTAGGGATATTGTGTCAGATAAATTTGTTCCAGTATTATCTTTTATAATTTCTTCAGCAATATAACGGACTTCTACATTTGTTATCATGACAGGCCTACTAATACTAACTGTGGCCATTTACACATAGGATTTATTTTTGTTAGGAAATAATTTGCATGGAGTTCTAATTAACATCAACATTGAATTAATTGTATAAATTGTTCCATCCATTGGGATCTCAAAGCTGTTTTCATTAACAAACCCACATTTATGCAAAAATTAATAGTTTTTGCACAATTGGGAGCATATTTTTGTGTTGCAAATAGAATTGCCACGATACTAAAATTTCAAACTACTACAACAATACTTGATACCGATTCGATACCACAATGATAATATAAAATGATAAAGTCTGTGAATGTAAAAAAGAAGAAAGAGATCCGCACTGCAGTTCTTTGGAGATTCCAAATACTTATTTCAGTGACACCACAATGTGACATTTCAGGCCAAGCTCTTCTTCAGACAGTCTAAAGTTTGTTTTAGTATCAATACCTGCTCAAATTAGTATCTAGTTCCGTTTTACTATGGATTACTATCTGATTTTTGATCATTTTGGCATCCCTAGGTACTATAGCTTGATTAAGAAGACAGGTATGTAGTTATAATCCCTATAACATGATCATTTTTTCATATTTTGTTTCAGATTCCCATCTTCTCCTAGATCATTACTATAAATATCACCATAACAAAGGGCCACGCTGCTGGACTATACTGACAGGCAAGCCTTTGACTAGCTATAACTTACATTAGCAGCAGATTTTTATCCGTTTTATTTTATTTTATTTATTTTTTCATTGCTGTGCCTTTGTCTTTACACTGCTGCTAAATCGTACCATATCACATTTTTCTAAAAAGTTCAAATTGGCTCTATGGATGGAGCTTTCTAACAAGCTTTCTCATCAAAAATATACTCAGAGAGGTTTTAGATGTCATCCATGCATGTTTGAGCAATTTAGTGATCTCTCCGGAGCCTTGTTCAAACCTCCTTATGGTTCACTGTAAGACTGTGCCCAGTGTACAGCCCTCAAACCTACATCACCAATTTCAGTGAATATAACATTTTCAAAACACTTAAAATGTAGGTCGGGAAGAGCAGAGAATTTTGGAGCACTAAAAAACAAGGACAATACAGGGTTACTCAAACATGCACGAGTCACTCAAAACCCAACTTGTTTTGAAAAGGTTTTGACGATGATGAGGCAAAATCATTGTCATCGGAAAAACAACAAAGAATTACCACAAGTACTGCGTTTAATCAAGGGCGCTAGTATTAAAACACCTCATCATTATGGACTATTTTTTCCTCAAATGTCTGACTTAAACTGAATCTGTTTCTGAATCTTTTGGACTCTGGGCTGAGGTTCTGAGGTTTTGGCTGTTTTAAGTGGGAAAAGCTCTACAAAGAGGAACGTCAGATGTAAAATTCTGTCAGAATTTTGGGGGGTAAATATAAGAATAGGTACATCTGGTGTCCCCGGGATGATCTAATGGAGAGTAAATCGCGCATTTGTTGGTTCCCATGTCAAAGCTAAGGCAAAAAGTAATTTCTAAATTGTAAATGCTTTGGTCATTTTTAAAATGTTGTGGTTTTGGAGACTGGTTCAGATTCTTCGCAAAATGGTTGATATGACTGAAAATGAATGGGCTACAGATTGACATTAAAGGTATATTAAGCAGAATACTCTTTTTACCTCATGAAAAACATACCCGGAGTTGTGTTTTGTTTCATTCACACACACTTGAGTTACCATTTGTTATTAGTCTGTCTTCATTTTCAATTCAGAAAAAGTACAAGAGCCTTCGGAATGGTGAGGAAGACTTTGTATAGAACAGTTTCACAGAGTTCAAGGTTTCATCTCATTTTCTCCACCCCACAGCTAAAAAGCTCATTCAAACTGACAAAACTCGACTCGACGAAATCGCCTGCTTATACAAGAACTGAAATGAATATTCTCTTGAAAATCCAAACGCAGAATTCTGAAATGACAGTTGCCCATATAACACTCTTGTCAACTTCCAGCCGAGTGCGAGTTGACAGCTATTGTGCAGAGAGGCAGGAACAGTCATGTTGCGAAGTCTGGCTATTTCTGGGCACAATCTGACAAATTACATGAGCCCTACATGCATCTTGGCTCCCATTTCCATATCCTTTCATTCTGCGCCCACGGATAATTAGATAAGCACCTGACATATGGGCGGCACGCGAGATCTGTTGTCACTAAGGGCGTAATTTAGACGTGATTGTAGAGAGTGCACCTGGGTCTAGGGGCTAGCAGTGTTTTGACAGTGCACATAACAGGTTTTCATGTTTTTCTAATTAGTATTACTTGGTTATTTGGAATGGTACTTGTCGTAAATATTTATTGCAATTTTCTAACAATTAAATGGCAGTTTGTGGGGGAAAACTGAGCAGAAAAGTGCAAAAATACAGGAAGTAGCACTGAATTTTTTTAATGAAATACCTCAAATAACATGGACCTGTGGGCTAGCGGTGTTTTGACAGGTTTTCGTGTTTTTCTAATTATTATTACTTCGTTTGTCGGAGTAGTACCTGTGATAAATATTTAGCAAAAGGTGTTAAAAGAGAAGTACCAAAATACAGGAAGAAGTGCTCTAAAAGTAGCTACAAAATGGAATACCTCTAATCAACACAGAGATTCAGTCCATAATGCCCAGGGAAGGTATTTTTGTAGCATTCATATCAATTAATCCAATATTAATTCAAGAACATAAAGATGTTGTAATTTATTTTTATTAGTCAAATCATAACTTTTGTGTAAATTAGATGAGTTTGACCACAGGATATAGGCAGGTATATATAAGCAAACATCTCTAACCTGCTGGCCCCACATTCCAAACAGGAAGTGAGCAGGAAGGGCTCTTATCTTCAACATCGTCTCTTTTGATTGGCTCTTTGGTTGCTATGATACTCGCGGTTGAAACTGTAAATACGAAACTCAGCTCCAAATTTGCCTCTGTAACGGCCGACCTCGCTGAGCTTCATTTGACTGGAGCCGAACGCTATGGGTGACGTCACACTCAGTTAGTCCACATCTTTGACCCTCGTTTATTATATAGTTGCTATGGAAATACTTATGTCCCATTCACTGTCTGTGTCCAAGTAAAAGAAAGTTATTGACTTCACCAAAGTTTACTAACTGGAATAATTTAGATTTGTAAATTTAAAACGTTAAATACAATTGCAGTAACTGTTTTAGTGAAATGAGTTGTCAAACCTGTTGTCTCCGCTTTAAGATGTAATAACAAGACGCTTCCATTTTCCTCAGCCAGATTTGTAAAGGTGGGGAGGAAATGGCGATTGGAGATAGCGTGTTAAACATTCATTGGCGTCCGCTAGGCTAATAAAAATTGAGGACAATCGAATTAAATGCTAGCCCCGCACTGGCTCTATGGTTTAATCTCGGTCTGAAGAGTCTAGTGTTATTCGATATGGCTGCTGGAATGGGTACAGAGTCGTAATTAGCAATGAAACGTGACAGTACTTTTATGAGGCTCATGGGAGTTAGCCAGTGTTGATGGGGTTACTGGGTTTTCCAATCTATCTATACTTCAATTCTTCTGTAATATTCATAATGTTTGCTCTTTTAATATTGTATGACGTGGTTATCTGCCACGGGGCAAAGTCTGTTCAAAGCTATAAGGACTCCTGGATGTTCCTCAGTCCTGAAATTACAACATCAAAACCAATACTTTGTCTTTATGTTAATGTAAAATGTACTTTTTAATAGTGGACAATGAATTCAATTAGTGAATGTAACAATTAAGTTATCTGCATGTCCAGCTTTAGTTTTTCTTTAAGTTTTTAGTAAATTGTCATCTATACATTATTATTTATTACATTCTGTTTGCTCCATTTGCTTTTTAAAGGTGTGCTGTGTAACTTTTCACTATCTGCTTGTATCCATGGTGATGTTATTGCATTGTCTTAAAAGTATATTGCACTATTTTATTACAGGAGTCTTTTTTAACCTTGAAAAATATTTTTTGTGTGATTGCAGTTGCCTCTCCACAGATCTGGCACTTTATTTGGCCTGATGGGAGTCACATGCTTGTCTCCATGGAGATCATTTAAAGCCATATCGTGGAACATTTCAGGCAATGCAATGTTATGTCCGTGGAGAGAAAGAGGTGGCAGAAAAGTGACATAGTGCACCTTTAATATTATATAACATGCTAATCTGCCATTGTGCAAGTCTGATTAAAGCTGAAACTACAAAATGTTCCACAGAGCATCTTTTCACAGATGTTGATTGCAGCCAGATCTGCTCAATACTCAATACGCAATTTGAAAAGCCAATGATTTCAATAGCACCACTGCACACTTCCTTCATACACAAAGGTTTGGCTGGGTGCTTTTATAAACCATTTAGTGGATTTTATCTGGACTTTAGTTCAGCTTCAGTTGCAGTTACATAAACTACTTTTAGTTTGGTTGTGATAAAAAGGAGCGAAGCCTTGATAGAAATGTGAAGAAGCTAAGTCATCATAAGAATTTAAATGACCCATATTACGCTTCTTCTGATATATCTTGTACTGTTGTTTCCTCATTAAAAACATACCCTGAGTTATATTTTTTATTATTTTTTTCATTCACACACGTTTAATACAGAAACCCTGCACATTTAGGCTTTTCTCTCAAATGGAAAATACTCTGTTCCGCCATATGATGTGTTTTTAAACTACTTCACTAGAATTATTTAGATTTTGGCCCTGGATTTGCGTCACTTTTGTGTGTCAAAATAAATTGAAATCCATACTTCAGAACGTTCACTATACATAGATGATGAAAGGTTTTTATTTCCGACATTTCCAAGGCTGAAATCATGCACAATTGTAGTGAAGGTGTGTGGAGTTTAAAAACACAGTGGAACACTTCCACATGACATCACGAGGTGTTTTGAGAGTATTTTCAGCCTAAATATGCAGAGCTGGTGTGTTAAACATGTGTGAATGAAACAAAACACTCACAACTTCAGGCAAATTTGTGATGAGGAAACAATTTGTGCTCTTTACAACCATTATTTTGTTTGATGTTCTGGATATTTAAAAAAAAACCTACGTGATTATGCTTTAAATTGCTTCAGTAACACCATTATTTCATTTGAACCCACAAGTTGAATACACTTTGATGTATTGCCAACACCAGTTTCTAAATTGCTCTATTAATTAAACTATATTTAATCAAGCAAAGCATAATCTCTCTTGTTGTTGCTGTTCCATTAAGAGGAAAATGTGGTTTAGCAGATCAGATTTGTAGCGTTAGCAGCAGCTCGGAGGCGACCAGCGGAGCATAACTTACGTGTATACTTGGACCTGCTCAAAAACATACGGACGCTGCTATAAAGGCAGTGGGGGCTCAGCTTGTGGCTCCGTCCCCCTGTGGAGAATGACATGATCAGCACCGCACAGCTCGCCAGCAGGCCCAGGGAGGTTCAACAGCGTGGAGCTTTTGGCCTGTAGCCGTATCCAAGGGAAACAGAAGCGAATTGAAATGCTATACTGTGGGTTTTTTCTAATGGTTTAGGACATTAGCGTTTTAATTTATGCCGCTTTAGGGCACAGTCGCTTTCGTTTTGCATGTTTGAGTTTAAAATGCGATAATGCTGTTTGGAAAGCAGGTTTGTGCTTTTTTGTGTTGCTTGGACTATATTTTTAAAAGAATCAAGAAAAGAAAATGTACAATTGATGAAAAATAGCACATGGTTATTAAAGCCACATCGTGCAACTTTTAAGCTCCAAAATATACTCCAATTTAAACATTTTGGCTCTTTTTATTGCACAGAAAAACATGGAGAAAATGGCATTCTTACTGATAGTGTGCTTGCCTCTCCACAAACCTGACTCTTACATGAGTTCTGCGTGTTTCCATGGAAATGTGGCTTCTTTGGCTAAAATAGTCAATGGTATGTTTGGTTTTGACTGTCTATATCCACTGGGGTTATCAAACATATCCAACATCTGATACTAACCAATACTAAAACTAGTATCAAAACTAGATACTCAATTGAGCAGGTATTGGTACTTAAAAAATAATATTTACAGGACAGAAATAAACCTTTCCGGAGTAGTTTTAGATTGATCTTTAGCTGTATCAAGTATAAGCGCACAGACGAGGATCACAATGAAACCTACCTTGACAACTGAGGGATTATAGAGATATAAGGTCACATGGCAATATGAAAGAAAGAACTATTATTTAAAGTTGAAAATGTCATTCTATTGTCAAAAAAAGTCTTTCTTTATTATCATAATCGCACTGGAATCAGTAGTATAGAAACGGCAGTTGGAAATTTTAGTGACACTAATAAGTTCCATAAAAGCATGAGACCTTCTCACATCACTTCCTTAAAACAAGTGCGGACTTTAAATAGAAACATTCTTTATTATATGTGATTTTAAAAGTGCATCGTCTAACTTTTCTGGAGTGTCCGTCAAATGCTTTTCTGCAGGTTTGAGAAATTAGAGATTATTTTGTCTTGAATGTTTCACAGAATGGCATTAAACCTTTCTATCGTCATGGAAACCAAACCAGGCCAGATCTGTGGAGAAGTAACACCATTCACAGTCAGAATACATGCTTTTCTTTGTATTTTTGCACTATTTTTGTTATTGCTTCGTCTGGAATGTTTCACAGTGGCGTAGTAAAGCTTTTTATCTTCATGGAAACCAAACCAGGCCAGATCTGTGGAGAAGTAACACCATTCACAGTCAGAATACATGCTTTTCTTTGTATTTTTGCACTATAAAACCACCCATAATTGATAAATGTAAGGCAGAGCTGTTTAATGTCACACTGTGGAACATTCTAGGCAGAGACATATCCGTAGGAAGAAGCAGGTGACGGACGCCCAAGCAAAATTTGAGCTGAATTAGGAAACAACATCACTGTTTGGTCCATATGTCAAAAGTAGAATTAATGTAGAAGATGATGCGTGTTATGGGACCTGAAGAGACGACTGTTGGAGAAAAAGTGAAAAACAAGATGTTCCTCGGGTGCAAATTGCTTGTCCAGTCCACTCACTCAAGCCGTGATTCTGCCCAAGATGAGTAGTCTCCTCTGGTGTTAGGCTGTGCTAAAGGAAAGTCAGAACTCCTCCTTTTGACAAAGTTGTGTTTTGAATCTGCAAATAAACTGCGTATTCCCCATTACAGAAAATAGACCAATTTAACCTCCGAGCAACGACAATTTTTCAATCACATTTTTGGAACTGAACTTGAAGAATAACAAATGGACCCAAAGTGAATGCTGATGGTAGAACCCGCCGGTGTCAACTCTCAGATTGGATGTGGTTGAGATAAAAATAAAAATGTTTGTAGCTTTGGATGAGGAATGTAACTGACTGACTGCAAAGGTTAAAAAGTGCATTGTGTAACTTTTCTGGTGAAAGGTCCGTCAATTGCTTTTCTCCATGGAGATGTTATTGCTTCATCTGGAATGTTTCACAGCGTGGTAGTAAAGCTTTTTATCGTCATGGAGACAGAACCAGGCCAGATCTGTGGAGAGGCAACCCCACTCACAGTCAGAATACATGCTTTTCTAGGTATTTTTGACATGTAAAACCACCTGTAATTCGATAAATGTGAGAGAGAGCTGTTTAAAGTCATACTGTGGAACATTCCAGACAAGCAGGTGACGGACCCTCAACCAAAAAGTTACATAGTGCAACTTTAAGAGTGTCTGTGGACTCCAAATCGTAGTCTGATTTAGTAGTCTGAAATCATAATCTGATTTCTGGAGTTATCAGATTATGAAAATGTAATGTAAATAGGTGCATACAGGTAAATCTGATTTCAGTCTGATTGGTCAAAGAGTCGTTTTAAAATTCTTTGTCTTCCAAGTAAAACATTTAAGGTCAAAATACACAGATGAACTGAGACATTTTCTTTTTTTAATTTAAGATCAAATCAGATCTGACAGCTGGGTTTAAGGCTGCACGATTTTGAGGAAAAAAATTAATTGCAGTTGCTTTCTTTTTCTTTTTGCGATTGTGATTACATTTCCAATTTATGTTTAAAACGTATGATTCCATTCAGAGCGCACGCCGTAAACAACTAAAGATGTGTTCGCTTTTGAGAGAAAACTGAAATACGAACAGAATCAGTATGGGTTTTTTTTATGTCTAAACTACAGGTCCAGCAAGATAAAATATTTACAAAGGACATTCTTTTCAGAAAATAATTGCAGTCTTTTCAAATATGATTAACTGCACAGTCCTAATTGGGTTATCTGATTATTCCAGTTATATATCAGCTTTTTACTGGTCATATACTAATACATGTAGCCAGTGATCTGACCTAAATGAACTGCAAACAGCCCACTTTAAATTTACACAAGTATCTTTTAATTATTACCTTATTTAGGTGTCAAGGCAATATGAGAACACAAATGATGGAGAGTGTGGACTTCAGCAGAGCCTGTCCCAGAGTTTTTACTTTACCATACTATTCAGAATGACTCAGGCATGCAAGACTCAAGCAGAGATGCACAGTAAGACATCAGCCCGTCAGTATCAATGAAAAACCCTGTTCTTCAATTTGATAACTTCCCAGGCTGGAGAGGAGGCCATAAAAACACAAAAAGCAAAGGTGGAGGAAGGATGGGGGCATCTTTGTGTACGCAAACAACAACTGGGGTAAACAAATCTCTATGACAGACTGTCAGGGCAAAAGATCTGCTTAACGTTCAGACCTGATTTAAAACATGTTTACTCCACCAGTCATAACCAGGGCTGTGCAATGAATACAATTACTAAAAGACCTGCTTCCAATAAGTCAGTTTAAATAAATACTGAATATTTTGGAAATTATCAGGCCAATATTTGCATATTTTAGAGCAGTGGCCTTAAATCTCCAGCACAGATTGAGATTTTTTTTTTTTAATTGATCTACTGAGCAAAAAATAAAGCTTTATCTGAAGACTTTAGTGCAAAAAGATAACTGCACGATGCCCGACTTCAAACATCTCTTAAATATTTGTTGTAAAAAGGCTGTGGGTGAGTTTGTGAACAATTTAAATGACATAAATTAGGGAAAATAATCAAAATCTTCCCTACATATCAACCCAAAAAAGAGCTTATCAGCCATTGGTTGCTCTGGTCTGTGAACAATTGGCATCAACCATGAAAAAAATCCCATATTGGACAATAGTTTGTAACTGTTTTAGCTAATAAATTCTTGTAATTTTGTCAATATTTGCTGATGTACTCCCTTTAAAAAAAGATGAGTAATCTCAGTAGGATTTTCCTGATTAAATAAAGCATTTTTTTCAGATTGAGATTCATTTTAATTGTCAATGATCAGCTTGGGTCTTGCCATCGAACGATCTATAGCATACGGTAAAAAAGCATATGGTTTGGCTCAGACTTCAGACTTTTAGAACTTAATGGCGACTATTTAAAGACTGCTCTGTGTATGTCCAGAAAATAATCCAAAATCATTCTATTTCTACAAACCTGACTCTTATTTGTCTTCTTGCAGTAATCTTCCCAAGTATGGCATAACATATCTATGGCCGTGGAGAATTAATGTTCCGTAGTATGGCTTTAACTTTCTGTTTCCGTGGAATCATGCCATCTCCAGAAAGTTACATAACAATCCTTTAAAAAATATTACGAAATACAAAATCGCAAACTAAATATACAATATGTCAGAATATCGCTAATGTGTCTCCACTTTGCATTAACCCTTGTAAATGAGTTTAGCCTGTACCCATTAGCATATTTTCATTAGCATGTTTTTATTAGCATCTGGTTATTAGCATGTTCAGCACTGGGTGTACAAAGCATAAGTGCAGAGTGCAGACTGATATTACAGCCCAGGCAGCGGCGCACAGGGATATATATAGCTTCATATGGCTAATAGCTACGGCTGCATCACTCCCTAATACCCCAGGGATCTAATAACACAGGCGCAGGGTTATATAGGTCCCACGAAAAGATCACGCCGCCTCACGCTCTCACAGCGGGAGAGGGGAGACCGGCCGCCCCGAATCAACAAGCATTAAACGGATAGGCCCGCGCGGATAGGCCAGCGGTGCGATCGAGCTAAAAGGGATTACATGCACAGCTAGATGTCAGGCTAAACTCTATACGTCAGCTATAGAGCGTTTAAGAGTGTGTGAGGGTGTGTACGTGCAGGAGAGATGTGGCGGCGCTCTGGATTGGGGATAATATGGAAAACGTGACGGCTTTGTGAATTTCGTTTTGGAGTTAGCTGAAAAATACAGGTCTGAAGCGTATTAAAGGTTCAATTTTATCCCACATTATAAATTGGCTCTTGTGTTATTATGCTGATACCTTTTTTTCATTCATACATGTTTGAGTA
>KN496153.1:47112-64858 GCA_000787155.1 Scartelaos histophorus | reverse complement strand
CACAAGGTGGAACAAAGCATTTTGTTTGAATTATTAAGTAATTTAAATCATCCATCTTGTTTATGTTGTTGTATGTCTTGTTTATTTGACTATGTTGCACACCTTTTATTGTTTTTAATGTTATCTTTGTGCAGCACTTTGGAAACTGTTTTGTATATAAAAATCTGCAAAAGAAATAAAGTGGATTTGGATTTCTTCATGTCTTGTTAGAACCAGCGCTTGTCAATAACATTTCCACATGGTGATTCAGATTGGGTTTAGCACATTATTAGTGGTTAACATGCTAGTGTTAAGCACAACTGCCATGCAATCAATAGTACATTGATTTGCTGCTACTTTTCCAGGCACCAGTGCCAACAGAGCGGTGCGTTGGAGTGTTTATCCCCATGGAAAAGACCGCCTTACTCCAGGAAAAACCTCTTAAGTGCAATTTCAAATACAAACAGTAAACAGGGCTTCAAAAGGTTAGAAAGGGCATATGACAAGGTTTTCATGTTTTTCTAATTCTAACTTTGGTGACTGTGGTAAATATAAAAAAATACATGAAGTAGTGATGAGAAAAAATGGAATACCTCCACCTATGTCATGAGTACAGAAAACTACAGCCAAAATGCAATGTAAAATATAAAGCTTAGATATGTTTTTGACCTTTTCAAAAATCACTGATAGCATTTGCCACCACAGTGATATTGTGTTTTTGTCTGGTCCATGGACTAGCAGGGACAATTTATAAGCAAGAAACACAATTTTGGTCTTTTAAACATTCATTTATTGCCTGGGAACCAGAATACGCACTTCAACACTTTACAAAGATGTGTGTCAGTGATGAATCTCCCCGAGTTCAGATGGGTTGCCAGGTGCATTAGCATATCTCTGAATGGTCCGTACGTATTGGAAAAAATACAAGAAATAAAATATCAGTAAACAATTGATTATCAAAGCACTAAAGTCTGATAATCTGAGATGAGATAAATTATTATTATTTATTTGTATATGACACCTGATCCTTTGTTTCACATGATCATTTTAATGCATCATTAAAAAGGCTTGAGGTGTAACAAAGGGTGTGAGAACCAGGCTGAATCTGTATAAACATGCAGAGATATCATTCTGGATTTACCTGCCAAATTCATTTAACATCAACACAACAAAATAAAGGTGCCTTTATTTATTTGTCAGAACTATAGTGTAATATTGACATGTTTTGGTCCTTTATTAGTAACAGTTATGGAATAAGCTGTACATATGTCACATCTGCTCCCAGGGTGCAAACAGGAAGTATCAAAATCTAGGAATGTTTCAGTGACATGAACAGTCTAACCACTTGCACCTTAACTCAGAGCATGTTTTCAGTCCCTAATCCTTTGCTGACACTGTCCGTCTGTGGCTGGTCTGAAATAAACAGGGAGTGGGCCTATTGTCCGATGGATGAGTGCTTTTGTGAAACAGAGCAGTTCACCTGGTTATTATGGGCTGACACACCTGTGCGTCTGGTCTGGACTAAGCCCCCCTCATGTTTAGATGTACACGTGACCGTATCCTTAGAAAGCAGCTGTCCTCTAGACTTTCAGTACAAGAGCACAGAGGAGCAGAGCCACAGGGGGAGGTGAAAGGTTCTCAGAAAATAAAAGAAAAGTTTGTGGTTTTGACACTAGATCCAATTTTTTAAGCTTATGCTAAAATTCCCATGGATGTACTCAAGGGCAAACAGGAATTGTGTTGTAATGTTTTCTCATCAAAAACATACCTGGAGTTGTGTTTTCCTTCATTCACACATGTTTAACACACAAACCCTGCACGTAGGCTTCATCTCTCTAACAGGAAACACAATTCAATAACAAGAAACACTTGAGCTGCGTCTTTATCGTAGCTGCATGACTAGTTACTATGAATTAGATTACAAACAATAGAGAATAATGTTTACCGTATTTTTCTATAAGGCGCATCTAAAATCATTACATTTTCTCAAAAATCAACAGTGGCCTTATAATCCAGTGGCCTTATATATGACCTTTGGTTGTGTTTAACCTCCAACCGATTTGATGTTGTCCACATTAGTCTAATAAGGTATTAGTGGGCGAGTCAGGAGGAGTAATATGTTGGCCACATATAGGGCGACTGTGCAACATACCGGTAGTTCTGCCGTGTGCTGTACAAGGACCCAAAATGCACCTGTTAAGAGACATGCACCATGCAGATTTCAGGTTTTGTATTTTTGTGTTAAAACTGAACAATGTTGAGAGGGATCCGGGCATGTTTGATGCCCAAATCACCAACTGTTAAACTTGTATTTTTGTGTTAGCTACAACTGAGAGTTATTGTAAATGACCTGAATAAAGTTCCATTTATCCTACACGCGTTTTGTTTCTCTTATTGCTCCTTATAATCCGATGTGCCTTATGTGTGGACAATGACACAACTGACATATTATTTGATACTGCGCCTTATAATCCAGTGCACTTTATAGCCCCAAAAATACGGTAAATAATAAAACAAATATATCGCATAGGACTGCTGAAGTCAGAACGATGTCAGCAAATAGCGTCATTATTGTATTAACTGTACAATGAGATCAGCATATTAATATTATAATGCTATTAAAAAACTACCATACACTTGTAATGTGGTTTACAGGCTTGGCACAGAATCTAACATCTCTACACCCCCTGCATTATTTATTCAGCCCATTCACTCGGTGGTGGAGTTGTAGTCACAGTTGCCCTGAGGCAGACTGATGGAGCGTTCGATGCTGCCAAATGGTGGTTTTCCGATTACAGAATGTGATTATATCATACTCCCAGATGGGAGGCAAGAGGCACTTTTCCCTGTTGAACACACTTTACTAGAAGAAGAAATATTCAAAAAGTAAATTCACAAATGTTGAACCTGATAATTTCCATTAGTGACCTATAACCACAGACTGTATTAAATAAGTGGACTAAGGGCGTGTCACCCATTGCTTTCGACTGCAGTCAAATGAAGCTCACCAGGGCTAGCAGTTATAAGGGTGAATATGGAGCCGTGTTCCATATTAGGAAAAATAATTTATTTAAGGGAAAAATGGCAAGATAAAAACACCAGGATCAAAATGACGAGTCTCACAACAGCAGTAAATATATATATATAGAGGAACAGACAAGCTCCCTCTCTAACAGGCTCCTACTGCTCCGCTCAAAGAGTGAGAGATACAGGACTACATTTATACCATCCTCTATACAAGCGTACAACAACTCACCCTTATGTAACAGATAACCCTATGTCATGTCAATCATTATTTCATTTTTGCACTCCGTACAGGCAGATATAAGGCAGTGAGCACTAACATTCTGACCAGAGCTGAAGAAGCTGCTGGTATGAGCTGCGAATCTTATTTGACCAAAATACATTTTTGTCCAGTTGACAAATTTGAATTTCTCTTTTGTCATGGATTCCACCTGAAGGACTGGGGGATTTTACACACATTTTTGCACTGTTTCACCTTACAACAGCAGATATATATTTGTATTACTGTATTTCCATATTTTATTTCTACTTCTTTCTACAAATACGTTTACATAATGATGCCTTATTTGACACCAGTCTCTTGCTATTTTTGCTACTTATTTAGAATGTATTATTACCATTTAGATTTTTATTCTGTGTTATTATAATATATTGTGATGTGTGAACTACCATGCCGCTCACAGTGCCTTGTTCTAGACTGTGAATGTAGTAAGCCAGTGTAATAGTATGCACTCACCGGAGAATCTGTAGTTGCTCTTGTGAGTTGTGTAGTTCATCTGACAATCGTCTCCACCTCAGCAGAGCCTTCAGGTCAGACTGTGCTGCTGCCTCCTGCACTGAGAGCTGTTCAGACACAAGAGCTGCACTCAGCGGATCAGAGGGAATAATATAAATACAATACTATATCGAGTGTGGAGAGGAGCAAAGGAGGGAGCAGAGAAATACTGTGCAGATATCTACCGCAAAGTCAATAACAATAAGAAGCTGGGGCTAATAGTATTAATGTACTGTAATCAATTTGGTTTTCATGTCTGTGTGTTTATCATCATTGGAATAGTAATATAACACTGATAATTTGTATTTTATCATTTTTTTCTAGCACTCAATCATGCCCTGTTTAGTTTAAGCCTTATTTGAAGGGACAATTTTAAAAGACATTAAAGCGCCGCCATTATTATGCTATTTTCTTATGTTATAATATGTAATAATATTCCTCATCAGAAACATACCTGGAGTTGTGTGTAGTTTCATTCAGACATTTTTCACACGCAAAACCTACATATTTACTTGGTTTCCCCTCTCAGACAAAAAACACAATGCTCCACCTTATGCTCCACTGTGTTTTTAAACTCCATACATCTTCACTAGAATAATTTGGATAATTTCAGCCCTGGAATTGAACATCCCTACTGAAGTAAAGGTAAAAGGTAATTCTTAATTTGAAGACAACCAGCTCATGACATCATGAGGTGGAACAGAGGATTTTGAGCTTTAGAGATGTAGACAGACTAATATAAAGTGTTACTCAAACATGTGTGAATGAAACAACACACCACTCCAGGTATGTTTTTGAAGAGGTCACAACATTTTAGCATGACTTAAAGCGAACTTTGAAGTGAAATTTGCATAATATTGGTCCTTTAAGTTAATAAAAACGACCAAATTAAAGCTAAATGGCTAGTTTCCATCTGCAGTCCATAGAGTGGGTTGCAAAAAACACGTTTAAAGCGGTGAGAACTTCAAGACGTAAATATGCGCTGCCAATGTGCAAGAGGTGAAAAGCTCTATGGAGTAATACTGATAATGTATTCAAGGTTTCAAAAACACTTCTACACCTTAAAAAAAAATGTTCTTTTGTAGCACCGGTTCTTTCACTTTCAATGAGAATGCCGATATGACTTCAACTGGAAATTTAAGGGCTGAAAGTCAGACTTCCTG
Organism: Scartelaos histophorus; assembly: GCA_000787155.1. NCBI lineage: Eukaryota > Metazoa > Chordata > Actinopteri > Gobiiformes > Gobiidae > Scartelaos > Scartelaos histophorus. The sequence goes on along the minus strand of KN496153.1, from coordinate 59,917 downwards.
GTAGGGGCGATATAGTGGTAACATCACGAAATCACAATGCATGTATATTATATAAAGTTGCAATAATTAACACTAAAAATTGACAAAGTGATGTATTGTTGATCCGTGTTTAACAAACCAGGATAAATAAGTTTGGGGCTCTTACGATATGATTTCAAAATGAGAAAAAAGGTAAAATTGTATTGAATTTGAATAAAATAATTTATAGTTTCTAATGAATCACTAGTACACTATATATAGGGAGTACTCAGAGTGTGATCCAATGTGTAGGTGATACTAATGTTGTCACAATGCTAAAATTTCAAACTTGATACTAAAGAATAGACTCGATACTCAATACGTCCGTATTTCAGTCTCAATCAGTCCGTATTTTTCGGACTATAAGGCGCATCTAAAATCATGACATTTTCTCACAAATCAACAGTGGCCTTATAATCCAGTGGCCTTATGTGTGACCTTTGGTTGTGTTTAACCTCCAACCGATTTGATGTTGTCCACATTAGTCTAATAACGTATTATTGGGCGAGTCAGGAGGAGTAATATGTTGGCGACATATAGGGCGACTGTGCAACATACCGGTAGTTCTGCCGTGTGCTGTACAAGGACCCAAAATGCACCTGTTAAGAGACATGCACCATGCAGATTTCAGCTTTTGTATTTTAGTGTTAAAACTGAACAATGTTGAGAGGATCCGGGCATGTTTGATGCCCAAATCACCAACTGTTAAACTTGTATTTTTGTGTTAGCTACAACTGAGAGGTATTGTAAATGACCTGAATAAAGTTCGATTTATCCGACACGCGTTTTGTTTCTCTTATTGCGCCTTATAATCTGATGCTCCTTATGTGTGGACAATGACACAACTGACATATTATTTGATACTGCGCCTTATAATCCGGTGCACTTTATAGCCCGAAAAATACTGATTCTGATATGACAATGTTAATACACTCTTTAATAAGGTAATAGAATGTTATTTTCAGGATTAAATCGTAGTACTTTCTTCTATATTACCATGTGGCTTCAGATTGTATTTGGGTGAGTATACAAAATGGCTGTAACATACTTGCTGAGCTTGGGCCCATATAACATCCTCTAAGAAGGTGGCGAATCCTTCACTGATCCACTCTTCGGTCCAGTCTCTCGCTCCGATAACCAAACCGAACCAGGAGTGTGCGATCTCATGACATAATCTGGACCCACAGAGAGAGGACTCCGTCAGGGAACCTCCTTCGGAAACACCCAAGACGCTCTGGGACAGGAAGACGATGTGTGGGCTGCAAGACATAAGGTGTATTTAAGTAAGATTAGAAGATAATGGCGCTAAGTATATGTTTGCACAATCAGAAGCTATTGAGAAAGAGCAGACGAGACCAAAACAACTGATTTATCATGATGAGGTTCACACCCACCCATGTGTTGTCTAAACATGCAGCATCCCAGCATGTCTAGGTGTTAATTACTGTCAATGCAAATGAAGAATTTCCCACACTTTCATTACCTCCTTTATTCACAGAGGCTTACTCATCATCTGCTACTGTCAACACGTATTAGGGCCATGCCAAAGAAAACAAAAGAGTAGTTTATAGAGAGTGCCATATATCAATGAATGAACTGTGCCAAGGAGAAACTGAGAAATCCATCTTGTCAGTTTAAACAAGGTGGTATTGCAGTCACATCTGAACCTTAAAGGGACCATATTACACTACTTTCTGTTCTGGTGTATGGTTGTTTCTTCACTATAAACTACCTGGAGTTGTGTTTTGTTTCATTCGCACATGTTTAACACACAAACTCTGCATATTTAGGCTGTTTTCTTCTGTTTTCAAATTTTCACAAACTCTGCATATTTAGGCTGTTTTTTTTCTCCCAAACAGAAAACACTGTTCTACCTTTTGATGTCATGTGGTAATTCAGGAAGTTCCCCAATGAAGTTCCCTTCACTAGAATCATTTGGATAATTTCAGTCCTGGAATTGCATATCTCTACTGAACTAAAGCTAAAACGTAGCTGTTGATTTGAAAACTACCACTTCATGACATCACAAGGAGCGTTTTAAGGTTTGGGGATGTGAACAGACTAATAATCTGAATGAAACAACAACATTATAACGTGACTTAAAACTCACAAGAATAAAGTACTATGCTGCAATTACTTCTGAATATTAAAGTGTATATGACAGATTTTTATGACTCTCTAAAATTAAAAAAAAAGGCCAAATTGGGAAAACAAGAGTGAAACTTATGCATAAATCTTCAATATAACGATCTTAACTGTGTTTTAGTGAAATTAGTATTCTAACCTTTCATACACACTTTAACCTGCACATACTAAGGACAGAATCAAGTTATTTTTATTCTGAGTAAATGGTGAAAACTCAGAACCTCCACAATCCGCTCACTGCTGCAGAGGCTGCACTAGCACTGATGAATAACTGCAGATGCTGAGATTTTGTGAGTCGTTTTAGGTCCATGTCCAACTGGTTCTATTGTTTGTAACTGGCAACCCAAAGTAGAGGCTTATACTGCTGTCTTTAATAGAATCAAAACATTAAACAACTTGGCAACCTTCATGTATTATGTTTTTGTAATTAAGAATAAATCAGCGTTACAACTGTTACCAGTAAAAGCTGTATTTAATTTGAATTGAACATGTTTACCTCATATCCTCATATCTGGGGACACAGATAGGTCAGGTTTATTAAATTTAAAATCAACAGTGGTTAGAAGTATGAACTCAAAGCACCAAATGTAGCTGCTTTATTTAAAAAAAACATCTTGCCTAAAGTAACAGAAACTGAAATTGGATCAGGTATTCTAACCTCGCCGTTATAAAAATAATTATCACTTTCACGCGTCAACCCATTTACAAATCAGACACGTTTCCTCCGTGAAAACATTTTTGATTAGATACATTTGCAAAATCTCAGAAGTTCACCTGTCTGAGGCTAATACAATTACCTCACATATGGCCTACATACACATACATCTGCTTCTCTTTGTATTGATTGATTTGATTTGAACAGATTAAAGGTCCTATACATATACACAAAATTGATTATTGTGAGCTTTAAGTCATGTTATAATACTATTACCTTATCAAAAATATACAGATTTGAGTTTTGTTTCATTCACACTTGTTTAGAAACCTTTTATAATTAATCTGTCTTATACGACCAATTATGTTTTAGATGAGGAACAAAACATAGATCGGAAACAGAAAACAGAAAAATACAAACATTTCTTTCAAAATTTCAAAGTCTGAACTCCAAACCACATGCTTTTGCTGACTGTAGACCTCTTGATTTAAAAGACCCGAGATGGTCACTGACGATAAGAAATAACTCAATCTTGATAAAAATTCAATTAATGGTCGAGCGCTACTTCTGAGACTCCCCGAAGAGTCACGTGTTTTTGAAAGTGGCATCGCAAAATATTTTTGATGAGCAATGAGCACATTGACAGCGCAGACAGTACAATATTGATCGCCATGTCAACAGTAAATCTTCACAGTGGTATGCAGCAGTTTAATGATGAGTAGCACAAAGCTCATTTTGTAGAAAGCATTTGTCAGGACTCAAACGTAGCTGGAGTTCTTCTCTCATGTCATGTACTAATACAGGAAGTGCTCCATTGTGTTTTTAAACTCCATATACGTTCAATAGCATAATTTGGATAATTTCAGCCCTAGGTAAAACTAGGCAAAATGTAGCTTTAAAACAATTTCATGACATCATCAGGTGGAACAGAGCGTTTTGAGTTTTGAAACTATGAAAACTAAACTAAACAGGTATTTTTTGATGAGGTAACAACATTCTAACATGACTTAAAGCTCACAAGAGTCAATTTTGTATAATATATTACCTTTAACCATCGTGGTGCATGTACTGATATAATGATCGGAAATTTTGATTGATTTGAAATGACTAAAGTGGACGATAAAAGAAGTCCAATATCGATCACCGTCTTACAAGGAATTCTCCACCGCGGTATGCAGCAGTTTAATGATGATTAGCACAAAGCTCATACTGTAGAAAGCATTTGTAGGGTCATGTGCCGACTGCCCTCCCACATGTGACCGTGATCATGAGACACTACTACAGCTTTGGAGGCCTCTTTCAAAACCAAGGTCACGACTGAAGACTTCTCTGGACATTCTTTAACGTTACCTTACATAAGAGGGGGTCGGGTCTGAGGGGCTTAGGGGGGCTCCATGTGCGTGAGAGACATAGAAATGGGACAGAGGTCACACGGGGTCAGGGAGGTGCTGGTATGTACGGTCCATACAACAACACGCTCTGAAGGCTCCATTCACACTCTGTGCTTTTAAGTGTCCCCTTTGCTGTGAACCAGGCCTCTTGATAGTTGTAGCTGAGGGGGGGTATGTACATCGATGGAGGAATGTACAGCAGTCACCATGGTGACACAGTGTACACACTAGCAAACAGAGCCTGCTTTTAAATTATTTTATGATTGTAATATAATTTGAGAGGGACTTGTTTAACAGCACAAATCAGCAGTTGTAGTTTGTATCTAAAATTATTATTTTGGGTTTGAGAGGGACTTATTTAACAGCACAAATTTGCACCTAAAATTATTATTTTTGGTCAGATAAAAATCTAACTTGAGTAACAGAGCTATAGTTAGCTGCACCCCCCAGGGAAAGGTCAGTTGCTTCAGACATGGTAGATTCCAATGGTGATTCTTATGAGATTTAAACCATTTTATAATGCTGTTACCTCATCAAAAACATACCCAGAGTTGTCTGTCATGAAGCGGTAGTTTTCAAATTATCATCTACCTTTAAGCTTTAGTTCAGTAGAGATTAGAGATTAGAGTGTATAGACTTTAAAAACACAGTGGAGCGCTTCCTGTATTACCACATGACATCGCAAGGTGGAACAGTGTAAATATGCAGGATTTTTGTGTTAAACATATGCAAATGAAATAAGATACAAGTCCGGATATGTTTCTGATGAGAAAACAGTATAAAATAGATCAAAAAACTGTGTAATGTGGGCCCTTTAAAGCTCATCTCCAAAACAGCAGTAACACAAATTTTCATCACAGCGTCTCAGACCCATGTTCCAGATTAGAAATACAAATCTGTGACTGGAACAGCAGATGCTAACATTAGCCTTATGAGCTCCATTGTCTCCTAATCTCATTGCAGCACAACTGGATAAGAGTGGCTTTGTTGTGGCTTGTAGTGGTGTGTGAACGCAGCAGCACAGAGACAGGCTTTCAGAGACGCTGCTCGCTCCGGCTCCTCTGAGGGTGGCAGAATCCTCCGCTCCAGTGACAAACAGTGTCATCGCCGTGACAACAACAACATCTTTTACGTTCACTAGTGCGCTGACTGGCATTAGCGTGCATCTGGGACCTGCCATAGACACTTAGAATATGCATATGGGGCACCTGAGTGAGTGGGTGGTACTACTCTCTCATTTTCTGCACAAGTCCACATCTGACAACTGACAACACTAAGGCTTGTTGAAATAGTTTTAGACACAGAGTTTAAAAATGGTAGAATGTCATGGATTTCAGTTTCCTGTTTATAGGTGTCATTTTAGATACTTTTCATAATATTTTATTGCAACCTGCTCTGTGGTAGGAGGTAGTGCTCTGGGCATGTCCCACCAGGAGGGGGCCCGGGGGACACCCAGGAAACGCCGGAGGGACTTGATCTCTCAACAGGCCTGGGAACGTCTTGGATTCCCATCAGAGGTGCTGGATGAAGTGTCTAGGGTGAGGGAGGTCTGGGAGTCCCTGTTTAAACTGCTGCCGCTTCCACCCAGCAATTTTGAGGAATTTTCTCTAATTCAAAAGTCATACCATTTAGCTTATTAGTTCCTATGGCAAAGGGGCTTATTTTTGACCACTCTGAACCCGAGGATGGAGCTTTGGATTTTTTGGCATGTTTGCAGTACAAATCATCCATAGAAATGCTTTAGCTGTTGGGTCACAACTGGTTAATATTCATCACTATATAGTGTTTGAATACTTCTGAAAAAACATGCATTTTACAAATCTCAAGTTTATTAATGAAAAGAGATGAGAAAACACAATCCTAGTGTCTAAAGAGTACAAACTTTTCACTATTTGCCTTACAGCTACTACTATGTCAGAAAGGGTTTGCTTTTAGTAGGGCTTAATTAAAATCCTGATTTGAATGGTCACTTGGCAAACGATGAGATAATTATTATAATATACTATTGGCACAGAAATCCAGTGGTTTAGGCTATTATTAGACTCTATTAACACATTCTGAAATGCATGTGTGTATATGTATATGTTGTGTGTGCAGTCAGCAAAATCTACAACTGAAATATTATGCAAATCTATGACTAATTACAATATTTATCATCGAAAATCCCAATTACAAAGTTTCCATCTCCTCTTTTCCAAAACTCTCTGTACAATATCCATAAATCTATGGTTGTACATGTAAGTATCCAGACTGGGAGGATGCCTACACATTTAGCCTGACCTGATCTGACCTCTGGGCTGTGAGCATTCACAGTGGAGGACTGTCACATGAGACGCAAGTGACTTGTCTTTTCCCCCGGCGTCTGGACTCCAGGCCTGTGAGCTGCGGGTCGGGGCAAGTCTTCAATTTGGAGAGGTGCAGTTTGCAATAGGTTTCACAGTTTCACTCCTCTGTCCCTCCATCCATTATTCATCCTTCCATTTCCCCATCCGTCGTTCCGGGCTGCAGGCCATTTTTCCCCGGTGGACCGCTCCTATGCATAATGCAGAAGGGGCCCTATCATAGCCGTGTAATTGACATCCCCAGTCTGGTAGCACTCATAAGCAGGACACCAGTAGAACAGGTGCACGAGACAGGTGCGTGAGACAGGTGCGCAGCTAAAAGACGATAACAGGAAAGTGAAGAGAAGAGACCATTTCTTATTGATGGGTGCTATGTCAGGTCAGGGTCTCAACTGCATCTCTACAGATACTACTGGGGATAGGACTACCAACTTATTTTATTTTCATTCACTCGGAGAACTGTCAAATGCCAGGAAACAACATCAAGTAAATGTCTTCATGAATGAAGAGTAAACTGTACATTTCATTTATAATCTAGACTTGGAGTATAAACCCGAGCTACAGTTTTGATAAATTTATCTCATGAGATACAGGCAGAAAGGCTTGCAAAGGCAGTCATCTGGAATCTGACATTTCGACTCCCATCCTGGATGTTACTCTGCTTCAAGCTGCCAGTGTCTGTGAGCTGCAGCACTAGGCTTAAGAAAAAGTCCAGTCTAAAATTTTGGTCCAGACACCTGGACTTTTGGTATTTTGCTTTCATGAGAATTCAATAGATTTTCTTTTTCAACGAAATGTGCAGTGCTGTTATTCGCATTATTGAATCTGCAGACTTATTTCATCAAATGTTTTGCTCATAACATTGCATAGAAATGCAATGTTGACCACAAGGGCATTAAAAGGGCATTCAAAGGGCACAAGGCAAAGGCGCACCACCTATCATCTGCACATATCCCTGGTTCATTAGAACACCCATCTTCATCAGTCATCAGTGAGTTGTGAATGTTTGATTTAAATACTGAAATCAACATTTGGACATTAACTTTACTTTTACAAACTCACAAGCTCACATAGTGGTCAAAGGCCACAATAGTCCAGTACACTGACACAGTGGTACAGAGCAGTGTGGGGACAGGTGAACCTTCACACAGAGCAGCTTTGTCCCAGTGAAGGTGGGCGTCTGCTTACTGGAAAGGCCTTTGTCTGAGCACCTCCCTCTGGACACAGGCTCAGGGCTATTTTAGAGCAAACTGCCCCAGCCTCTGTTTTAACCAGTCTGATTCAAATGTCTGGCATTCCAGGCTGGCTGCACATCAGCACCGAGCTCCAGAGCCAAAAGCCACTCCATGTAAGGGCCGATCACATGAGGGCGGGCCCCTGGGAGCCGCCCCACCCTCATCATATCACACTATGAAAATAAACAGCAGAAACCCTATCGGAGCATCTAGAACACAGAGGTGAAACATAAACACTTCAGAGGCATTTGTTGTTCAGCGTTCAACAGCTCTGCCCAGACTCATTAAACATTCAGAGATTTCAGATGAGATCGATACAGAACTATACCTTCTTGTGGAGGGTTTGTCTGACACTTACGTTTATGGTTTTGTGTGTCAGTCAAGCAATAGCAACAACAACAACACAAGTAGAAATTCTCTGTTCTCAGTTCATAAAAAATAAAATGAGATGCTCGCTACTGCTGAATTTATCTGAATAGTTAAATTAGTCACATATTTAGATGCCGCAGAGCAACAGTGGCATTATTGTGCTAAAATATCGAACTACCGTGATACTAAATTTAGTGATATTGATATCATGGGTTGCTGTATCAATAGACTGGTAAATATTCCCTGGTATCTTTTAGAAAATTATTTTGTTACAGTGCTTGCTTTACACTTAACATATTCACTGTTTAATGGTTACAAGTGGTTTGCTTTTGACTTCATATTAACTTTCCACAAGTAGCAGTTTAATAAAGAAATATCGAATCATAAGGGACTCTGATTCCCATTCCTAACTACAGAATAGATGGCGAGTTAGACAGAGTTTATATCTATATTTGACCAAATATTATACAGTTACTGCAAGGGGAGAAAAATCTGAAAATATGAACAACTGATTGATATAATCTAACATAAAAGGTTGCAAAAAGAGTTGTTTGTTTAATCTTTCAAACAAAATACTAAATATTACATTATTCCTGCGTATTTCTGCATCAGGATTATAAAGTATTTATCTTGTCAACTTCGCTCTCCCCTAATAGGCTGATTTGTTGACAAAAACGTTCAACGTTTCCTTTAACAATGTTTTGATTATTTTGTCAGCATAAATAAACAAAAGGGAAATTATTTTTTCATAATAGCTTCAGAAAGTGGTGCCATTTTTAAACGTCAAATACCTGATTGTTGTCAGAAGAAAGGATTTTACACTATAAAGTTAAGATGGCAAGTTTGAGGAGCCAGTTTCTAACAAATAATGGTATGATGTACAAAAGATGAACCTTAAGTTTTCATATTTCCTCCGAGATCAGTGGATTTCCTTGTATACAAGCCTCTGCCCGCCATCTGAAATTATGACATAATCAAATTCTGGACAGTGAATCATAGTCGCCTTGTCCCAAATAGAAAAAAGAGCATGGGCGTGTTTCCGGCTCCATTGACTCTGGCTCTGATTCATTCTGCATTGAAAAAACATTATCCGTCTCTGTTACTGCTGCTGGTGATCGTGGTGTTTTATTTTGCTATTTTGTTTGTAAATCAGTTCCTATTCCTAATATGGATTCCAAATTCGCCTCTGTAACGGCTTACTTTTCCAATTTTCCACCTTTCCATATGCCGTGAACGCAACCAATTAGTGCCCTATAATAATTTCCTACGATGTTAGGGTTAGTGTTCATATTTTACCTTATAAGCAGCCAGTGTGTGCTCAAACTCAACAGTAGAAAGTTCACAAAGTCAAACAGTGTACACATGCCCTCAGACTGTCCGTATCAGCTGAAGTGAGAGCAGATGTCTGATCCCATCCTCTTAACAGCACAACAATCTAATGTCCAGGAGTGACATAAGAGCAGAGGAATGTGAGGGCTCAGACTACTGCATAAGGACACAAGCTGGTCTACTCTGGACTCGTGTTGACAAGATACTAACATTTCAAACCTGATTGCGATACCAAGGAACAGACTCGATACTCAAGACCGATTCTGACACAACAATCATAATAAAAACACTCTTATTTAAACAACAGAATGTGATTTTCCACACTATTCAACACTTTTATATTACCATGTGGCCTCATGTCTGTGTAATCCCTAGGTTGTCCAGCTAGGTTCTGCAGGCGTATAATAATCTATATCGTCCTCTACCTGTCTGGATACAGCTCAAGATCATTCTAAAGCCTTTCAAGAAAGGTTCATTTCTGTCTTGTGAAAGTGACTTTTTTAGTATCGATATCTACTCAAACAACATGTTTTCAGGAGCCTGTGATCAATATGAGAATTTATGGTCCTGTTTAGGGGTTTGCTATTCAACAGAAATGAAAAACTGTTGATTAATGCTAGTTCGCTTGTGACTGTAATTGTATGTGTGATAAATTATCTCCCCTTTTGTAGTTTCAACTAAACTCACTCCTTCTGATCAGACTGTGTTAAAGGGGCATTGTGTAACTTTTCTGGTGAGAGTCCGTCAAATGATTTTCTCCATATAGAAATGTTGGCATGTTTCACAGTATGGTATTAAACATTTCTATCTTCATGGAGACCAAACAAGGCCAAGTTACAGGTCAGATCTGTGGAGAGGTGACCCTGCTCATGGCCAGAATACCTGTTTTTCTAGGTATTTTTTGAGCTATAAAACTGCCTATAATTGAAATAAAATAAATGTCATATTCGGGAACATCCCAGAACGATGACATATCCATAGAAACAAGCTGGTGACGAACCACCAACCGAAAAGTTACACTGTTAAAACAAAGCTAACAGAGCTTCAGACAGAGTAGAGCCTCCAGTTAGCCTCACACCTCCAGAGAATGTTGATGAAATCAGTTGCAAAGTACGAATTGTCTATGGGTGGAAAATAGCGCAGGTTTCTCTTTCTCAACATCTCTATTCACAAGCGCACAGTGCAGAAAACTTCCTGTTGTGCCTGCTTGGCATATTGTTGATGTTTTGGACAAGGCAGTAGAAACATACACACAATGTTTGCTATTTTTAAAGACACCTGCAGAGGTAATAGGAGCACTGACGGATGCATATTTGTGAGAGTGTCTTTCAAAATGACAAGGGCCCCATATGCAATTCCTGCTCCAGCGCTAATGAATGTACAGCGTTGATGAGAGCAAAAAAGACCCGTCAAGCAGTCTCACAGTAACAGTAGACATGACATTTACTGGTGTTCCTGATATCTGCCTCGGCTACGCATTCAGCAAACCAAAACTCAGTACTTATAGTTACATATAGTTAGATTCATGTTATGATTACACTATTAATCAGTATTTAATCGTGATTCTAATTATTGCTTCAGTCAATTACAAACATTGTGTAGTAATAGAACAGAAATATCCAGTTCTAAATGATATGACCGTAAACTGCATATACAAATGAACAGTTAATAACGCTAGCTGCCACGTTTCAAATTGGAAATGAGCGTGGGCGCGCTTCCAGCTCCATCGACTCTGACTCAATTCACAATTCACAAAAACGTCACCCCTCTCTTTGTAACTGCTGCTGTGAGCCTCATCAGTTTGGTCTTGAACTGTTTGTATTAACCTGCTCTGCATGATCCTGCAGTTTTTATTTAGCCATTTTGTCCGTAAATCAACTCTTTTTCCTAATATGTAACACAGCTCCAAATTTGCTCCTAAAACTGCCACCCTCGGTGAGCTTCATTTGACTGGAATTACTAAAAACAAAGTCTATACAGGTTCAATTATTACTTATACTTTTCATATTCCTTTTCAATTATTGTGATTTTTTTTTTATTCAATTTGTAAGATACTGACCAAGATATTCTGTCCATACAGTATATTTTGTATATATTTAGTCAAAGTCTGTTTTGACTTTTTTTTTTAGTTTATCACAGCTTATACTTTAGCTATATACTATTTTTATTCATTAATAGCAACTTGCTTCAGCAAGTTGCTAGTTTGTGAATCCTGTTCAGTGACAATGCCAATAAAACTCATTCTTATTCTGAACCATTATAAGGCTGAACAGTTTTGGAAAGAAAAATCTAATTGTGTTTTTTTTTGTTTTGTTTTTTTTTGTTAATGTTGAAATAATAGAAATAAGTTAAAGTAACATTTTTTGACATGCTCAGGAATACTAACGTTTGAGAGAAGACTGAAATATGAACTGTCCAATAAGAACAAGAATTACTTGCATTTCAGGAGTCCTCATCTGTAAGGTTAACATTTTTCACATAACAAGACAGATATTTCTTGTTGTTGTTTGCAGGAAATTCTGTGACCTGCAGTCTTTGTGATTTGCCAGTTATGACCATTCAAAATGCCATTTTGTTTCTATAGCGGCAAATCTGCAGCCCTAAATTACTCTATAAGGCAATAAATAGATCATGTTCAATCTTACGTAAGAGACACAGGAAGAAGGAGAGAAGGAACAGAGTGTGCGCTTGGATGAGAGGTTTGACAGGTGAAGACGGGATGGAGCGGGAAGTTAGGGGAAAAAGCTGAAGTGTCTGGGTGGATTTTGTCAGAGCTGGTGTAAGAGAAGCAGCGGTCAGGAAGATAGATCACAAGTTTAGACATATGCACACCACATGAAGGCTAAACGATGATCAGTTTGAAGAAATCCTATGCAAATTATGATACAAATAAATCTAACTGTAATGTATGGCTCCTGTTATCTAGTCACCTTTTATAGATTGCACTGATTAGAGGTGCAGTCCATAAAAATGATTCTGATTTAAGCACAGTAATATTTTCTGGAAGCACACCAAGCAGAGTTGGCATAATAATATGAATGCACACACCAGAAGCATTAGCTCATACTTTTGGATAACAATGGCTTTGGAAGCACAAATGAGGAGGTATGCAGGTGTATACTTAAAAGAATAGAAAGTGGAGAAATATACGAGGCAGCGGATCTAAAGTGTGTTTGAGAAAATGTGTCTGGAGTAGGAGCGGTGCTGAACAGCTTGAGGCCCATCTCTCCCTTAAGGCTAAAAGCACAGCCAGACATGAGAGGCATTACCGGACAGCATTTCACAGCACTTTGCTGCAAATGTCTCATTTTGGCCGGTTCA
>KN496153.1:30652-47096 GCA_000787155.1 Scartelaos histophorus | reverse complement strand
GAGGTCCCACGGACATTAAGCCGTCTGGCTTCGCACAGACAAATGAAATTACCCAATGCGCTGGGTTAGACCCTCACACACGTGTGCAGGGAGCAGCACATACATGCAGGCCACAGCTCCACTGAGCTCCTCTCACTCATACATCACACACACAATGGCTCCTCTGGACTCATCCATTAGTTAGCAGAGCGCTGTGCAGTGACAGGCCTGTCCGGATACTGCCTCTAATCCAGACTTATGGCACTGTGAGCTGTGCTACTGTTAAATGTAGTACCATCTGCCAGCTGTAGCCTCAGGTTCACATCCGAGGGCACGTCGGAGCTGCACTAACCTTCATTGATCACATGAAAGCCACGCGTCATCTGAGGAAAACAACAGCATATAGAAGTGCTATTATTTTGATCAATGCCACAAATACACGATCCCCCAGAAATCTATCTCCAAACTATCACATATGAATTGCCCTTTTGAGCAGAAAGACTTCATCATGTGCAGAGGCGGCAGCTGTCAGGAGGAAGAGGAGCAGGTAACTGTAGAGCAGAGAGGACATTGCACACTAAAAACAGCCTGTAGGAGAAGAGGCTCCACTGCAGGGGACCATGTGGGAGACCGCACTGTGGGTGCACAATTTAAACAACTAATACAAGCAAAAGAAGAGCATTGGGTCAAATGGCCAACTTATGACACACCGCTAGGCCTGTCATCATAATTACTATATTGATTTATCATTTGATGCAAGTTAGATGGACACATTTTTGGGGATCTGTATATATTGTGGGTGCCTTTTCTTTGTAGTAGTGAGAACATTCCAGCTATTTTTCTGTTCAATTATTACAACTGACATTGTGTTGATTCCCTCAAATTATTTTCTCTGGAAGGTCTTCTGCTACATTTGTTGCCCCATTTGGTGTGAGAAACCAGTAGCATCTCAAAAATCCATAGCACGCTCCATAATTAAAATCTTGGATGGTCTTCATGAGTTCAAAAAACAAAAGGTTTCAGAAACAGTGTCGGAACAGAACAGTGTTTCAGAACAGAACAGCCACAAAAGCAGCAACATATCGCACTTCCTATTTAGTTATCGTGATAGGCCTACACACCGATGTTGTCCTTTACTGAAATGCAATAGATAAGAAGATAATAGAAGATAATAAAATTGGACTTAAATAAGACTGTATAAAGATGTTCTGTCATGTGTAGTTGTAACTCAACAGTGGAAATTCTATACACGAAACATGACTCACAATCCGATAATACAATAAACCACATTTCTTTGTTGCCTTCAAACTGCCTGCACACATTTGATATGAAATACACCCCCTTTAATGATCAAATTTAGCCCTGAAAGTCAGCAGAATTAAGTTGAGGACAAATGGAAGTAATAAAGAACACATCACCAAATTCAGTGATACGATATATAGATATATACAGATCTACTAGCATGCCTACTGTAAGAAAGAAAAAGCTCATGTCTGACTATGTATATTTCAGTGCCTCCTTTTCAGATGGAGAGTACAGATCTGTGCTTTGTAATGGTAGAGATTCAGAGGAGGTGAGGTCCACTTTATATGAGAAGAAAGGACTATCTCATCCTTGACGATTTGATTTACAGCTGTCTCCCAGGCCAGCGCCCCCCTCTGCCCCCCTCTGCCCTCCACTGCCCTGGCCCCTCCACTGGCCTCTGTCGCACACTTCTAGGGTTTCCTCTAGATCAAACCAGCAGAAAGAGCAGAAAGGCTAGAAGTCCACCGAGACCGAGGGGTAAGAGAGGAGGAGGGAAGAAGAGGGTGAAGAGGCCGGGTCCTCAAATAAAGACAGGACAAAGAAGAGTGGCAGGGAGGCGCTATTGATACTCTGCAGTGACATCACGCTGGGGGTGTTCTACATACACCTCTGTTGGTAGAATGTCCATTAGTTACCATGGTGAAAGACAAAAAGTTGCAAAATAGTCTAAAATACAACATGGATTTAATCAACACATTTTCTGGAAACAATGTTCAATTCGAGCATGGTCCTGTTTAGGTGTTTGATTTTCAACCAAAAGGTGAGAGATTGAAAAACCGTTGGCTGATGTTAGCGTGTGTATAATGTAATGTAATGTAATGTAATGTGTGAGCGACTTGTTTAGCATCACAAAATTGGCTCACCACTTGTAATTCCAATTAAGTCAGCTCTTTCCAGTGAGATTGTGTTAAAACAAAGCTCAGATTAAACTCTAAAGAGCCTCAGGATAGAGCAGTGCTTTTGGTTAGCGTCACACCTCCAGGGAATGTTGATGACATTAGTTGCAAAGTATCAATAATCCAGCTCAGTGTGGGCCAGTGTGTTACTGGCAATTTCACCAGGCCTGTCACAACACCACAATCAGACATATAAAATGGTAGTGCTGAAAACATTGCACAAAACTTTATATTATTATTTCATGACATTTTAATATTCTATGTACTGTTATACAATAAATGTTGACCCAAAAAAGTTTCTTTAGTAAAACAAATTAAGCTTTTGTTTGCTATGTAGTGGATAATTAATAGTTAATAATTTTGACATTTTGTGCAATACGTTCTAAAGTGAATTAAAAATTCTATATTACACAGAATTTACTCCTGTGAACTTTATCCGTGTTATAATGTAGTTACCTCATCAAAAACATACCTGGAAATGTGTTTTGTTTCATGTAATCCTTTATTATTAGTCTGTCTACATCTCCAAAGTTCCAAATACTCTGTTCCACATCATAAAGCGGTAATTTTCAAGTTAACCCCTACCTTTTGCCTTTTGTTCAGTAAAAAATGGTCATTCCAGGGCTGAAATTATCCATTTGATTCTTTTGAAGGTGCATGGAGTTTAAAAACACAGTGGAGCACTTCCTGTATTACCACATGACATCAGAAGGTTTTCAGTTTGAGAGAAGAACTTAGCCTAAAATGTTGGGTTTGTGTGTTAAACATGTTGTTTCCTAATCAAAAACAGATCACAAAATATGGGCCCTTTCACCCGGCTTCCGGTTTAAAACTGCAGTACAGATTTCCGTCTGCTCCATAAAGGTCATCACAACAAAGTGCCGTGCTGCCAGACTCAGACAGCCCTGTATATGGACAGCTAAAGCTACAGTTCAAAGGAGTAAGCAGTGGATTTTGTGCCAAAATGGATCAGAGTTTAAGAAAAAAATCAGTACAGACCCACTGGGCGTACATGGTAGGGTAGGAGAAAACAAGAATTTTTTGGACCTATGCTGTTGTAAATGCAGGAGAGTAAAGATTCTGTGACAGGCATCAGTCAAACAACTTCAAGTGGGTATATGAGGAAAACAATTATAACACGATTAAAAACTGCTTAGCGTTTGGCATGCTTTCTAAAATACGTATTTATCTGTACTTTATTTTCTACTAGTCTATAATGGGTAAAAATAATGAGAAAAGCAGACCGGCTATATAAAATAACTCATTTCCACTTCGCAGTCCTATCTTCCTCATTCCCTTTAAGTGCACGGCCATTAGGTACCATATGACTAATTCCAAGTTGATCTTTTAAAATGTGCAGAACTCCTAAAATGGTCCAATAAAAACCACTGCAACTGTCTCAGGTAGAACACCAAAGTGTCCAGGGGCAGAAGGGGATTACTACAGCCCTGCACCCTCAGCACGGGGGGCCGGACTTCCTCTCAACTGGGACCAATAGCCCGTGTCACTTCCTGTCAGCTCATAAACAAACAAAGCGGCCAACTCAAGCACCACTTCCAGAGGTCAGAGGTCGAGTCCGCTCATAACTTTGACCTAGTGTCCGTGACAGTTATACGCAGCCTGGTTGGGCCCTACACTGCAGTGGAACTAGCAGTTTTACTACGCTGTCGTTACTCAAGCCCTTCTCTCCTTTCTCTGTGTTCTGTTCTAGTAGAGAGGCTTAAAGAGGAAGTCCTGCAGAAAGTGCTCTGATTGATGTTTACTTGGGCGGGAGTGGGGACGGAGGGAAAACTATGCCAAGGTACAGTATGGGGACAGCAGAAACAGTAAACTATAGCAGGGTTGCAAATACTAATTATTTTAAGAGCCTTTAGCCACAGCTTATTTTACAATTTTTTTTTCAAGGCACACTTTATCATAACCATAAGGGAAAAACTGGCTCTGCATTTGACCCATCATTTAACGCCGCTGGGGCAATGGGTCAGGTGTAGTGGGTGTCCACAGTGCAGCCTTCAGACACCCGTCCCCAGATCTTGAGATAGGCTACAGCAGATAGGTTGACTGGACAAACTTGCAAATTGATTAAAGTCCATTTGGATTTAGATTTTTAGATAGGGATGCAGCGATCCAATCCTATTATCGGATATCAGCGCCAGTCTCGAAAAATTAGCTGGCTCGGATATCAGCTTGTAAATACCAGTTCAATCAATATCCTGGCTGGGCATATCAAATGATGTAATAAGGCTATTTACTAGTTGTGGTCAGCGTAGAAAGACTGAAGTTTGATTTTTTTTTTACTCAAAATAGTTCAGTCTCTGCACAAGTATCAATTGCTGTTGGATATTTGCAGATACTTAAAGCCATGGCCTAAAAAATTGGTATTGAAACTAAAAAAACTATATCCTATCCTATATCTGGATTTGAGTGATGAAAACCCCCTAATTGTGCTTTGCCTGTTGAGGCGAGTAAGAACCTAAAATGAAGGTTGTATTAGCATTGAGAAAGCAGATTAATCGTGACTAAACATCAGTCATGATTAATCTGCTTACGTAATGCTAGCACAACCTTCAGTACAGTGAAACAACAAAGGACAACACAACGTTGCTTTCAGATATTCAGTTTGTGTGTATAACTTGTATCGATAATCCTGCATAAAGTTTGGTAGATGCAACCAAATGTGCTGAATTTCTTTGGTAAACTTTAGTGTAAATTCACCCCTTATCCATCAACCCCCTGCATTAGAAAGTAAAACCTAAGCTTCAGGTGGAGGTTTTCCTGTAGCTCATCTGTGCCCTTGATAAAATAAGATGCTAGACTTTTCATAATTCATGACAGTGTAGACCACCTCACAGTGTTCTGGGTCAGAGCTCCAGTCTCCTTATGCAAACAGACCTGAGGAGTGAAGACCTGCTCCACTGAAGGCCAGGTGCAACCACAGCCTCCCTTTTAATCTGGGGGTCTGAATATCCCTGGGGAAAGACGAGGTTTTCAGGTGTGGATCATATAGAGAAGGTAAACAGCAGGATCTAGGGCTGTAACAAGGATCCATTTTGCAGAAAAAAAAAAAAAAAAAAGAAAAATATAGTCATGATTTTTCAGACAAATATTGCAATTGTGATTTGTTTTTGTTTGTTTGTAAAATCAGGATTCAGTTTACAGTAAACATTTTAAACACGTGAGCAGTAGTGTATAGAGAAGACATGACATTTGAACTGCTAAACTAATAGTTTAGACTTTCAGAATGGCAACATCAGGAATTTGCAGCACTAATTAAAATTATGATTATGATTTAATTGAGATATTGTACAGTCATAGTAATCAGTGCACTAAGGTTTCATTAACATTTTTTAACCAGAAAAAGTCTGAAACATGGTGACTGAAGGATTCTTCTGGCAAACAGAAAAAAAAAAACTAACTCTGTCCTACCTTGTGATGTGTTAATGCAGAAAGTGCTCCACTGTATTTTTTAACCCCATACATCTTCACTAGAACTACTGCTTCATGACATCACAAGGTGGAACAGACCATTTTGAGCTTTGGAGATGTAGATAGGCTAATAATAAAGGATTACCGTATTTTTTGGGCTATAAAGTGCACCGGATTATAAGGCGCAGTATCAAATAATATGTTAGTTGTGTCATTGTCCACACATAAGGCACATCGGATTATAAGGAGCAATAAGAGAAACAAAACGCGTGTCAGATAAATCGAATCAAAAAATACAAGTTTAACAGTTGGTGATTTGGGCATCAAACATGCCCGGATCCCTCTCAACATTGTTCAGTTTTAACACTAAAATACAAAAGCTGAAATCTGCATGGTGCATGTCTCTTAACAGGTGCATTTTGGGTCCTTGTACAGCACACGGCAGAACTACCGGTATGTTGCACAGTCGCCCTATATGTGGCCAACATATTACTCCTCCTGACTCGCCCACTAATACCTTATTAGACTAATGTGGACAACATAAAATCAGTTCGAGGTTAAACACAACCAAAGGTCATACATAAGGCCAGATATTAATACATAAGGCCACTGGATTATAAGGCCACTGTTGATTTTTGAGAAAATGTAATGATTTTAGATGCGCCTTATAGTCCAAAAAATACGGCACTAAAAACACAACTCCAGCCTTTAATAACTTTTGCCATGTGTGTTAGCATGTGTATAGTCCAGATAACAACAATTATCTGATTAATTTAATAATCAACTACTATTATTTCAATTAATTATAGCAGCCAGAAACCAGTCAAAGACCCATTTTCTTCACCTTATATATACCTTATATATAGTGCGTATATAGTATAGTATATGTTTAACGCACTTAGTTTTGAGTGGTTGAGTGGCAGAAAGGTTTAATTAGATTGAACCCACACAAATGCAGCTAATGTACTAAACATTAATTGAATCAAATGAGCTTTTTGAATGTAATGCCAAGGATTTACACTAGCTCAATAAAGATTACAGAAAAGCTTAGCTGTGCTTTAGAAATATTTTTGATGAAAAAATTCAAAATACCAGGGCTAAAAATACATGAGCTGGAGGAAATGTACAGTTTATAAGCTACAGGTAATTAATATTTCAATTTGAAGGTCCTCCATTTTATGCCTGTGGTAAGATTTAACTTTAGACCTTTTGAAGAGTATAATCTAGGGGGAACTACGAAAGGAAGCGGGATCTAAAATCTATGTACCTTGTTTCTAGCTGTAACAAAATCCTTTGGCACACTGTATGTATTTCCAGGCATGTGCACAACTTTAGAATAACTTCTTAGTTTAGTTTAGTTTATTTGACAGGGACCACAGTGTACAGGAGCATTATTCAAAGAAACACTGAAAAGATGCTTTGTACAAGCCTGTAGATCTCAGAGCTTATTTCCATCTATAGTCCCCGAGACAGACAGAACCTGCAATCTATATAAAAACAATGGAATTAAACAATCTCTATCCCATTCCCATCCTGCTCCCTCTGTGCCCTGGGTTTCATTCAGTTGTTAGTTAATGTTGGCACTAGAGAATTGGTAAAAAAAAAAAAAAAAAAAAGTTTTTAATCCAGCACTAAACTTTCTGAAGTCTTTACATAGTTTTGAAAGAAAATGCTTATTGGTCTAGAGCTGTTTTTCTTTTAGGTGCTACACTGTCCAGTAGCTGTGGCCCTTCTGGTTCTGGTCGTCTGTTCAGATGTTAATGTGACAAACCTTTTGAGTGGTGAAGGAGCCATATTATTAATGATCTTGAACAACAGTTGCAAATTTCCAAATTGAATCATGTTTCCAAAGCGTAGCATTTTATGTCTGTCAAATATTTTGCAGTGTTAATATTGTTTTCTTTAAAGGATCCTAAGTGCTTCTTTGTAGACAGTGTAGACAGTGAAGCAAAGCAAAGGACCATCATGAAGCCAACACACTAAACATATTTAACTATGTATAAGGCCCTTTATTATTATGGGTTTGCGATCAATAACCTGTTTGATAATTAGACCTAATTAGATCTATTGTGCTTGTGTTTGCTGTATAGTTAGAATTATTGACATCCGTGCATTTAAATTGCAATATTCTTCTAAACAACTTATGAAAAGAAACAAGTTCACTGACTGCCACAAGCTCAATGGGAGCAGACGTGGTCATAAATGTCATTAAAACAAAGAGTCAACAACCCCTCTGGACAGCAGCAGATCAAGCTAGCGGGTGGCAGATTTTTCAAAAAATATTTACCAAAATGACCATGGGACACTGCTGAATCTTGTGAATCACCGATTAAGAAAATAAAATTGGCGAACACAGTAAATGCAGAGCAGAGGGCATAAGCCAGTGGCGGTGAAAATTGGAGTTGAACGGCAATATGGTGTCTTGAAAATAAGCAATTAAAGATTGTTCAAACATGCACTTCTAATACAACTCTGGGTAGGTAAATTGTGAGGGAAAACAACTATAACATTCAACCATGTTATAGCTCTACAAAGTCAATTTTGCAGAATAGGTCTGATTTAACTTTAAAGATAACACCTGAGAAACATGTTGAAACAGCAAATAGGTCTAGATCTAATCTTATAGCATTCTCCTGTTGTGTCATTTCTAATATGTGGTGTATTTTGTCCTTTTTTGGTAATTGCTAAGGGAAATTTGATGTATTATTAATGTGGGGTATTTACATTAAACTGAAAATACATGTGGTGTTAAAAAGCAATGTCAAAACTGTTATTAGAGCCAGTGTCAAAATGAAAGTGCATCTTATGGCCAGTGGAATTGGATAAAGGAAAAATATCATAACATTAAACGTCATTAAACTCTTTTCTGTGGTAAGATCAGAATCAGCTGTCATCAGGTTGCATAGCCCATTTAAAGCAGGAACCTGTGTGTGTATGTGTGTGTCAACAGCAGTGCAGTGGTGTGTGAGGACAAATGGTCTCTGTAGCTTTATATCTGATGTCACCGCTCCACAAACACATCCTTACATCACCCCCTGAACAATACCAGCATTCATCCAAACAAGCCCTGGAATCTGCCTCTGCACAGCCCACATGGCCCTCACTGAGTTTCAACACTCAGGAGTCAAAAGCAGACAGAGAGAATAGAGGAGAATGTGAACGGAGCAGTGCTGTAGTTTTGGTTTGCATTTGTTTGACTTTTGTGTTTAAATGGCCCATATTACGCCATGTTTTGATCTATGTTATAGTGTCACGAACATACCTGGAGTTGTGTTTTGTTTCATTCATGCATCTAGACAGACTAATAATAAAGGATTACTCAGAATGAAACAAGACACAGCTCCAGGTATATTTTTGAGAAGGTAAAAGCATTATAATGTGGCTTAAAGCTCACAACAGTAAATTTTGCATGAAATAGGAAAGTGGATATGACAGGTTTTCATGTTTAATAAATATTAAACCGGGGTAAATATTTGCCACAGTCAGTTATGTGGCAGTTTGTGAAGAGAAAGTGAAAAATGCAGGTTGAAAAATACAGAAAGTAAAAAGGAATCAATGCTAATGTTATCAACCCCCAAAAAATCCATCTAAAATGTAGAGACAATTTATGCATAAAGATCATGATTTCCTGATATGTTTCATATGTTCACTGTTTTTACAAACTAATGGAGTTGTCCAGTGGTACCAGTTAAGGAATTATAATAACAATAGATAATACTTAAGTTTAGGGATCACATATTACTAGCTAGTTAATGGCAAAATCAGTGCTTAATTACATGTTTGTTGATATTTATCAGTATTTTGTAAGTACTAACGCTAACAATTTTCTTCCCATTAAAGAACTGGAGATTACAATAGATGTTTTTTACATACACTGAAATACGTAAGCTTGAATAAGTGTTTGATTAATACCAACTTATAGCTAAGTAACAGCTCATGAGCCTTGGGGTAGACGGACTGAAGCGATGCTGCCAATCTGCACCAGCAGTTCTTCCCACGATCACCAACACTACCGCCACCTGAATGTCAAATGTGGAGTCTAACACGTCATATACGTATAACTTAACATAAACTGTAAATTAGCCTTTTGATGCAACCCGCTTGTCTCCATGAAGATAATAGTTTAATACCATACTGAAGAAAATTCCAGGTAAAACAACAACAACCACCACAAAATCACCATGGCAACAGATCCTCCACCAGAAAAAATTACGCAATGCATCTTTAAATTAGAAAACAAAACAGAATTGAAAGCAGAAAATCAAAAGCGCGACACACAGTCAGACATGTCCTCATTTGGCAGTAGCACTAGCTTGGCGTGCTCTGATTAGCCGTGCGTTTACAGCCGCTGCTTCCAGACACACAGACCCGGCTTCAAAGGACCAGAGGAAATGCTTTGCCCTTCCTGTCACTCCCAGGCCCGGGCAGTGACGTAGGTCAGATGCCACGCTGCGATTAAACTGACAAATGCACGAGCACAAAACTCAATGCAACATCTAAGTCAAGCGGCCATCTTAAACAGTACAATAGATGGGAGATTCCCTTAAGGTGGACTGTTACTTTTACGGCTGTGGGTCCGCCAAACAATTGTTATGGAGATGGTATCACTTTTCCTAGAATTTTCAACAGTATTGTATCAAAGCTATGCAATTAGAGTTGTTTAAATGGCAAAACCAAAAAAATCAGGGTGAGTGGGTTCACTGCTCAACCTTTTGTTCAGTAGAGATTGGAAATTCCAGGGCTGAAATTAACCAGATGATTTTACTAAAGGTGTATGGAGTTTAGACACACATGGAGCACCTCCTGTATTACCACATAACATCACAAGGTCGAACAGAATGTTTTGGTTTTAGAGAAGAATCGGTGTAAATAAGATGGGTTTGTGTGTTAATCATTGTGAATAAAACAAAACTCCAGGTATGTAGGTATTGGCCCTTTAATCCATCCAGCCACTCATGTCATATACTTCTTGAATAGCACCACAAATCACATCAAGGTAATTGCATCGAATGACAAAGACGTCAAATGTGTGCTACTATAATGGATCTGACACAGCCAGTCCGGACATGATGCATTTTACGTTATCGACTTCATTCTGGTGCTCTTGTCTGAACTGGAAACAATGGAGCGCGTCAGAAAAAGAGGAGGAAATCCTTGATGGTTTTCATGGACTCCTTCAGTGCATCAGTCCCTTTGATCACATGCACCTGCCCAGACCCTCTGTATCAGTGTTTAACCAAACTTTATTTGTCTTCCTCCTCCTTATCCACTCTCCACTTTTGCCAAGAGCACAGCAGCTCGACCCCAAACACTGTCATGTGTTATCAGACTGGTGTGGCAAAAAGAGGAAGGATTACATAAGGATACATGATCTTTATTGATCCAAGGGAAATTATTTGGACACAGTGGCTCACAATTCAGAAACAAAAAGCAAAAATTGTAATAATAAATAACAATATAGTAAATAAATAGCAAAAAGAGCTAAAATAGCTATACAGTATGCAAGAGGTTGGAAGTTTAGGAAAGGGAATAGAACATTTCTGTGAAATTGTGAGAAAAACAACATGTTTTTGTTGCCTGGCAAATCCTGAATCTCTCGCTGTTTTTTGTTTTTTTTTAATATACAGATTGATATCAGCCTGGTGCCCACGCCCTCTCCTGCATCTGAGTCCAACCAAACTTGATCGTGCAATCAGATTATTTTTTCAGTGACGCATGTGAAATGAAGGGGCTCATTAGTCACCCACTATTTACATTTACATAACAAAATCAAACTTTTTCTCACCTCAGGTGAACAGTTTAGTGCTTCAGTTGATTCTGCAGAAATCTGCCATGTTTTTTCCCTTATTTTTTTACTCATAAAAAGCCATATTTGTTTTGATACGGATGGACCATACACGTCTCTGATTGGTTAGTCCAATCAAAACGATATGAATCTGGGATTTTTCACTAATTTCTTCGTAAAGTATTCGAAAAGTGTTTATTCTGGATTTCGTTCACTATTTTTATTATAATTTGGGACACTGTGTGAATGTATAGAATTCATAGAGGAAAACATTTGCTAAGACAGCTTTCTAATTATTTTAACAGCTAAAGGAAATTGCCCCCTGGGGAGACATAAATTTGATTGAAAGTAGTCAAGTAAAAGTAAAAGGGCCTATTACGCCATTTTCTGATCTATGTTATAATGTTGTTACCTCATCATCATAAATATACCTTGAGTTGAGTTGAGTTTTGGTTCATTCACACAAAACATAACTCTGGGTATGTTTTTGAGGAGGTAATGACATTCTAATGACTTAACGCTCACAAGAATGAACTGTGTGCAAGTCTATAAATAATGTCTCTTCTAGGTTCAAACTAAAGGAAAGTTTAAATTGGTGCTACTTAACTACATTACACATCACAAAATATTCTAAGTACACAGTCCATTTTATCTTCATTTGTCTATGCTGCTCTTAGCTGGATTAACATGAAAATTTGCTGTTCTATTCTTCTATTTTTCACCAAATTATTTCATTAATCAAGATTTGACATTTACACAACTGTAGGTTACATGCCACGAGGTAACGAGCAGTCACACTATTAAAGTTTGGTGCCAATCATTATGAGTGCAGAGTGCAATTAGTTTTAGTGGAACAAGGGATCCGTGTAATATATATTGGGTTGAAATGTCACAATATCAAATTTTAATGTGATTACTGTGAGAAAATACATTGCATTTTAAGCACCAGGAACAAAAAATGTGGCATCCTTATTTATTTTATTTATTTTTTAATAGCACATCATAACCCTATGTGTAATAGAGCTTTCAGAATGATTAAGTCAAGTTACTGTGACAGGAAGATAATAAAGCACTTCACATTTTGTTTTTCTACTTTTCGAGAATAGATCCAACTTAAAAGTCTTCTAAAATCAACACAATTATTATTATTGCAATTATTGATTACACAAATCCTCTTTCTATCCCTAATCCTGGGTTGAGTGTAGTGCAGCAGTTTTGTAATAGTTATTTTCTAAACTGACTGGACAGGCCTTAAATGTTGTACATTTCTTGCAATGACAATAAAGCTCATGCTGTAAATTTCTTTCTGTGTCCAAGTGTGTCACACAAAGTACGACAAAAGAAAATGTTTGTCTTTCTGAGTGCCACTAGATCTAAATCAAATCTATAACAAGACTAATCTATGTCTTAACTAGGTCTAAAAGCGCTCAGCAAGAACAACAAACAAACAAAAACTTATTCAAAGGAACTGGACTGTCCTGGTACATACTATGTACAACTTATAGTTCAATACAACAATTGTTTTTGTGTTTCAATATTTATCGTGGGACTTTTTATTTTAATTAATGGGGAACATTTTGGTTATGTTTCTGTATTTGAGTTGAATTATTAACTTCCATGACTCTGAAACTATTTACGTGTTGGATTTATTGCAGCTTTTGATTTTAATAATGTTTGAATCTTTTTTTTACTTTTTGGGGATAATTCTGTTTCATGGTTTGGTTTAAAATTCATCTTTTATCATCTAAATTTACTTCAGCAATGTTATCGTGACAAGTCTACAAAGGACAAAAAAGTGGATAAAATGAACTCTAAATTAGACTAAACTACAAACTGCAGTGCTCACCAAGTACCACCTTAAGTAGCTTGTGTACCATAGTTTGAGAAACACTGTGTTGGTTCTTGTACAATTGCTATAGCAGTGCTTATAGGCCTTTCTGGCTGAAGATACTGCTGACGCACAAAAGCCTGCCCTCTCTGTCAGATAACTTAAACTCTCCTTGTCTGATCTTATGAACTGCTGACTTGCTCTTGGCCTGGGAGCTTCCACTGTCTCGAGTCTGTCTCTGGAAGTCCACTGTCCTCCCTGGAAACTCCCCTTAGTTACTCGACTTCTTAATCGTAGGTTTTCCTGCCCTCCCGCTCCGTATCTAAGTAGAAAAACTTCACACCGACACAAATCCTCCTCCGACTTCCCTCCTCCTGTTTTCACATATCCCTCCACCCTTGCCATGGGGACAGAGGTGGGCAGTATTCTGGCACATTTACTCAAGCAACTTTCTAACAAAATTATAATTCTCCAAGTAATTTTGAGATACTATTTCTCAGTATTGTGGTTTATCTTTTGAAAATATCAGATTTGATGTATTTAAATAGCTTGTGGTTCTAGTAGCATTAAAGGCCCATGTACCCAATTTATTCCCATGTAACTGAGCAAAATGTGTCTTTCCCCATTACAGATATATTGTGTAGGCAGCTCCTGAGGTCAAAATAAGTCTGCATCTAATTATGGAGCATTTTACAGTCCGATAATCAGGAAGTGAGTGTTAGCAAGCCAATTGTTGTTCAGCATAACTTCACTCTGTTCTTAGAATGTATTTCTTGTATTTATTTATTTTATTGGAATGCCCCTTGACATGTGCCATCTCATTGTTGAGAAAACACAACATAATAATAATAATACACAATACAATGCAATATAATAGACAGGATACAAAACTTACAGGTTATGCACACACACACATGCACGCACGCACGCACACACACACACACACACACACACACGCAACTATGCGTAATGTAGGACCAAAATGAAACTCTTTGAAGGTTAGCATGCTAGTTGTTGTTGTTGTCAGCATTGTCAGGTCTCTGGAAGCTGTGAAAAGTGCTTCTAAACTCATTGTGGTGAATAATTAGAATACATACAAATACATGAGGTACGTGAGGAATAACTTTGGACCAATGCAGACCGTTCTGTTTTTCACATCAGTACAGCATCTTTAATGTCAAATTTAAATTACAACACAATTTTTACATCCAGCCACTTGAGTAGTAGTTTCCCCAAATACTTTTTTTCTTAAATTTCTTAAACTACTACTGTACTTTTATTCGAGTAATACAATTCAATACAAAGTAACGTCTTATTCAAGTACATTTTTGGCTACTCTACCAACTTCTGACGGGCACTGCACACACCCACATATTTTAAAAAACTTGCTTGGCTTTGGTCCCAAAGAGCGGGGCCAGCACACCTCCCTATCTCCAGATTAAACAGCACCAGTCTGTGAAGTCCTTCCAGCGGCTAATGGCTTTTGTTGCTGGGAATAATCTGCACATCCTCTCCCACATCATGGGGGTCTCTGGTGGACCCCACTCCGTCTCGTCTCCCGCTCAATCGCCACTTCCATTCGGGTTGACCTCTCCGCCCCCCCTGTGGTTTGAGGAGGTGGTTCAGTCGCACAGAGCCACCCGCGTTGAAGGGAGGAGGTGGTGTCTGGACATAGGACTGCGACCCATGTGGAGTTTTATAGTCTGAGGCTAAGCAGGTGCAGGCTAAGACTTAATGAAGACACTAAATCTCCTCTGTCAGGTCCATCTAACACCAGTTTAAACAGAGGCTGAGGTTAGAAAAACACCCTTAAGCTGCTTGTAGTGTTGACACGACCAAAATTATACTTAACAGAAACCTAGAGAAAAGTAGTTTCACTTTGCAAATATTTTAATATTTTCCATTTAACATTTTAACATTTTAAATACTGTCATTTTCCTAAGATATTCCTCACATCTGAGTTTATAGCACTTTTCACAACTTTTATTTTATTTTTATAACAACTAGCATGCTAACAGCCCACTAGCATTACTTCCTGGTTGCAGATGATAAAAAATGTGAAATAATCATATGACGACAGCGCATTGGGGCCTTATTTTGACGACAAGAGCTGCTTTAAAAGCTTTTAAAGTATATGCACGGGTACAGTCCTGCCAGTCCAGTGCCATTAAATTCTGGTATTTTCTGTTCATTTCAAAGGATAAGCCACAAACATTGAAAAACTATATTCAATAAAAATAATGCAAACATGTAAGCGGTTTAATCTGTCAAAGACTCACTCACAGTTTACTGAAATTGGAATTTTGTTTTACTCACTTAAGACCGAAGGAGGAGTAAACGCATGGCATTTTCACTAAAAGGTTGTTGAAAAAAAAAACGTATTTGTGTAAATGTAATACGTGACAAGATGTTGATATTATAGGGCCCATATTTTGCCATTTTCTGAAAGTAACATATCTGGAATTGTCTGCCATTTCATTCACACATATTCAAAACTCAATCCCTGTATATTTTGGCCAGGTTCTCTCAAACAAAAAATACTCATGTCGTATGGTAACACAGGAAATGTTATTTAAACTTCATTCGTCTTCACTTGGATCATTTGGATAATTTCAGCCAAGGAATTCCCAATATTTATTGAACTAAAGGTAAAAGGTAGCTGTTAACCTGAAAACAACATGACATCACAAGTTAAAACAGAGCATTTTGAACTTTGGAGATGAAGACAGACCAATAACAGTAAAGGGTTCAAATTAAATGAAATAAAACACAACTCTAGAGTATATTTCTGATGAAGTTCTGACATTCTGACATGACTGAAAGCTCACAAGAATCCATGCTGTGTAATATAGGACCTTAAAGAATTGTTTCTAATATCACAGCAAAAAAAAACTCAACTCCTCCCCCCATCACCATCTCTGCATAACAAACATCACAGTACAAAAATAGGCCTATTCAATTTCCAACATAAAATTCTAGCAGTATTTTACCAGGTGGTCTCATAGATATCAAAACCATTCTAATCTTTTCAGGAAATCCAATGTCAACGTCTACCCTTCTAACTGCTTGATGTCCACTCAAAATAAACATATTTCCAGAGAAAGAGAGGAAGAATATCACACAAAAAAAGGTGAGTGAAAGGGTGAATTAGCAGGTCAAGGCTCTTATTGTCACTTTCTGTTTCGAGTAAAAACAGACCAAATACGCCGCCATGACTTATTTCCT
>KN496153.1:0-30607 GCA_000787155.1 Scartelaos histophorus | reverse complement strand
AACCGCTTTTATCCAGAGAAAACACACACAAAAAAGATTATGTCATGAGACCACAGTCACTGAAGCAGGACATGAATGGGGCACAATATAATAAAACCACAACATATTTCTGTCTGGCAAATATTATGAAATACACTTCCACTTTCATTATTGGGGTTTTGGCTGGGTTTATTGGCACCAAAAAGCATTGAAGTCAAACCAATGTTGATTTGTTGGACCCAAAATGGTGGCATTTTTTTAAACATATTCTTCCAGCTTATTCTTTTCCATTTGGGGTCTCCTGTCCACCCACGTCACAGTTTTTGACAAGTCATGAAAGCACCATATAAATCACATTATTGTTACTTGAAGTGGTAGTTGAAAGAAAGGACAGAATCTTTTTACTGCCAATTGCATTCACAAAGGCTAAGAAATTGCAGATAGTAGAGATATTGACTTTTTCCTTATGTCTAAAAAATTGACATGTCTCTGAAAAGTACTTTATTAAACAACACAACAATCAAACTATATACTGTATACATATATAGTATTTTTACAGCAATATACCATGATATGTCTGAATAATATCTCTCTCTGACACGATTCAAACCTCCTTATGGTTAGCAATGAGACCGTGTCCAAGGCTCAACCTGCAAGCCAACAACACCCATGGCTCCTGCACAGCCATTTTTCATGAATATACAACAGCAGTATGTAAAACAATGTACTACAACTTCACAGACCTGATGTGATGTGCAGTAGTTTCATTAGCGGGATGGACGCTGATTGTGTTGTGAAGGGGGAGTGACTGAGAGCAAGAGGAAATTAACCTGGAATATAGCAGAACTAATCCAGGACTAGAACAGAATCAAACCAAGTCTACCTCATTCTACAGTGACTTAAAACTAGGACACTTGTATCTCTTTCTGTGCAGCGTACAGTATTGCTCCTGCTGACTAAACAATAAGGCTGATAGCAAACCAGCTACTGTATATTAAAAGGCTGCACTCTGTCTAAAGGCAAACATACCAAACGTATTACACAATGTGAATTGGTTGACGCACAAGAAAGAAAATGGAAACACAAATGGAACAGTTGTATAAAGAATTCTAAAAGGGTCAAATAACAGTGATGAAAGTGGCTTTGCTGTGGGACTTAAAGTGACAGTAGGTCACATTCTGGAGCTGGCACATCACCTGCATGATTCCATGGAAATAAAGAGTTAAACCCAAGCTTAAGAACATTCTCCATGCAGAGAAATACGTTTTATTGGAAGATTTTCATGGAGACACGCAGAAAGAGGCCTGCCTCCGGGCCAAATAATAGTCAGGTGCAAACAAGGACACATGTTTTTCAGTGCAATAAAAACATCTAAAAATATTTTAAAAGCTTTT
Source organism: Scartelaos histophorus (assembly GCA_000787155.1). NCBI lineage: Eukaryota > Metazoa > Chordata > Actinopteri > Gobiiformes > Gobiidae > Scartelaos > Scartelaos histophorus. The sequence goes on along the minus strand of KN496153.1, from coordinate 29,234 downwards.
ATTTAAGTCTATTTTTGGCCAAAAATAGCTTTAAGGTTTGAGAGATAAATAAAACAAAAGAAACAGTTGTGGAATAGTCACACAGAGAATCAACCAATAAATCAATTAGATCAGCTTGTGGTTAAACCTACAGTAAAATACACAATATACAAGAGGCTGAGGACCGCCTGAAAAAACACGGCTATTTCCAACCAGGGTTCATGACAGAGATGAGCAAACAGGCTGTTAAAATAGGCACAACGTTGTGTGTTTGTGACTGAATCAGATGATTCAATTGTCAGTATAAGGTTTGAGATTTTGAGTTGCAGTATGTAACTTTTTTGTTCTCCATGAAGATGTGAATGCTTTTCTCGGAATATTTCAGTATAGCATTTGACTTGTCTATCTCTATAGAGAAAAGCAGATGGCAAGATATTTCTACCGAAATATAATTATGTTTCTATGTTTATTCTTCTCAGGCGCTAACCTCCTCAAAATAAAACCTGCCATTTCCAAAATGTATTTTTTTCTCAAAATAAAGGAGCCTATAAAGACAAAACTTGGCAGATACCTTTCTAACACACACTCCACTCTTGACTGACCAGTGGCCCTTGGAGGAGCATGAAGTGATTACATGAAGTGCATGGCTTGTGTCAGCGTAGGAGCAAATATGGGAAAATCCAATAAATTATTTGTAAGAGACCAACAGCTTTGCGGCTAAACAGCTGTGAAATGTGTGAACAGGGAACAAGGTGAAAGGGAAACTTCTCAAACTTACAGAGAGCGGGTCTGTCAAAAAACAAAATAAAACTGATATATAGCTGCAAAACAACATTTAAACACCATTTAGGCTGTAACCTTAAAGCCTCAGAGACACAGTAAACCCTTATAAATAAACCTAACCATATCATAAAGCTACCATTTGTAACTTTATTTCACTTTTGTTACCAGTAGGTGGCAGATGTGAAACCTGTCCCCCCTCCCCTCACCTGGCCTTTGTTCAGGCTATAGTCTTCTGTCAGGCCAAAGCTGGCACACTATCAGCAGTAACATAGATAGCATCTATTAGTGATATGTGAGAATACAATAGGGTCAGGTCAGCTAATCTAACGTTATATGAGCTTTAAAGTTAACAGAAAAAAATGCACAATGAAAATGACTGGATTAAAAGTATTCATAAGACATTTGTTTTGGAAATCTGATAAATTAGAATATCAGGTACATTATTTATTTTAAAAGGTGCACTGCGTAACATTTCTGTCTCCATGAAAATGTTCTTGCCTGCAATGTTTCATAGTATAGCTTAAACTTATATATGCAATATGTATATATCATACCACAGAATATTCCAGGCTAAGTAATAACATCTCCTCAATGGGTAAGAAGGTGGCGGACCGTAAACCAAAAAAGTAGCAATGCACCTTAAATTACTATTAAACGCTGCAAAAAGAGCTAATAAAACTAAAACTAAAATATAAAGTGATATCCCTGCACATTTGTGGTCGATTCTATGCAACCTCAACCAAGACATGTATCAATGAGTCTGTTTAGTAATTAATTTGACAGGCCTACAGAGCAGGAGCTGGATGGTGGAGGAATTAAGTTGTTTTGTATGGAAAAGAAGCTGTGAGTCTTGGAACAGGGATCAGGGAGGGGCAGCGTTACGGAAGAAAGATGAAGGAAGGGAAGGGGTGGGGGTAGAAAAAAAAATCCCAAAATGTCAGGGGTGGGGGCGGGACAGTCAAAGAAAGAGCAGCTTGAAAGGGCTCTTGTCTACTGTGTGTTTGGTTTAGGGGTTTCAACTACTTAGTCTTTTTGAGGGCAGATTAGCTGTGGTCAATCCGCAGATTACATCAAGGGAATTCCCTGGAAGAGTATACATGGGATCCTCAAAAGGGCAAAGCTATAGAGAACTTAACTGTAAAACATATAACGGTCAACTAGACAAATGTTTCAGAATGAAGACATTTCAACACTCAGCCAAGATGGCAGTTTGTTACAGAAACAAATCAACCAATCAATAGAACATTAAAAAAACTGACAGACAAACATAATAATAATAAAGTCTCTAGTCCATTTAAGCAGCTCCTCCAGTGCCTCCAGAGTTAAGAGGTGTAACTGACACTGCTCTGCTCTGGCATTATTAAAACATTTATAATTTCATTTTGTGAGTCCTCGAGGCGCTTCATAATGAGAGGGGGGCCACTAGAGGGGCCACAATATTCCAATGTAAGTCAATGGGAGCCAGGGTCAGAAGAAACCAGAAGAAGTTGTAAGCAAACTTCCTATTTGGAACATGGTGGCTAGTGCGTTAACTATGTCCATGCTTCAAACTATATTGCCAAAAGTATTCATTCACCCAACTAAAATCAGGTGTTCCACTCAATTCTACAGCCACAGGTGAGTAAATCGCTACAGACCTCCAAACTTCATGTGGCCTTCAGATTAGTTCTATAACAGGCTTCATGGAATGGATTTCCATGGCGGAGCATCTGAATCCAAGTCATACATCACCAAGTGCAATGCAAAGCGTTGGATGCAGTGGTGTAAAGCCACAGCCACTGGATTCTAGAGCAGTGGAGACACGTTCTCTGGAGTGTCAAATTGTGCTTCTCTATCTGGCAATCTGATGGATGAATCTGGGTTTGGCGGATACTAAGAGAACGCTACTTGTCTAGCTGCATTGTGCCAAGTGTAAAGTTTGGTAGTGGGGGGATTATGATTTGGGGTTGTTTTTCAGGACCTGGGCTTGGCCGCTTAGTTCCAGAGAAAGGACGTCTGAATGCTTCAGCACCAAGAGGTTCTGGACATTTCCTTACTCCCAACTTTGTAGGGACAGTTTGGAGATGGTCCCTTCCTCTTCAACATGACTGTGACCAGTGCACAGAGCAAGGTCCATAAAGACATGGAAGAGAGAGTTTGATGTGAATGAACTTGACTGGCCAGTGCAGAGCCCTGACCTCAACCCGATAAAACACCTTTGGGATGAATTAGAGTGGAGGCTGAGAACCAGACCTCATCCAACATCAGTGCATGACTTCACAAATGCGATTCTGGAAGAGTGGTTAAAAACTCCCATAAACACACTCTAAACCTTGTGGACAGCCTTCCCACAAGAGTTGAAGTTGTTATAGCTGCAGAGGGTGGACCAACGTCATATTAAAGGGACAGTCCAGAATTTTTGACGTAGGGCCTCATTTAGTAGTTAGAGAGTTATAGACATGTGGAGATACTTTTTTAAATCCATCCAGTCCTTGTATCTGCAGAGGAGGCTGGTGATAGGCTAGCGCATGTCAACAGCCATAGTTATCCTGTCACTGAAACAATCTTATCCACTCCACAGTGCACCCGAGGCAAAACAATTATAACGCCAGACTGTCGATGTGAATGTCTGTGTTAATAGAATAATATTAGAAGTAAAACCAACCTTGCATTTGAGGATTTATGTCTGAGCAGCAGCAGCAGTAGTGAGTTGTACTTCCTGATAGAAAGCTTAGCAGTGGCGGAGTGATATCACGGCTGCTGCTGAGAAAATAGTCCCTCAACATGCGACGATCCATGCGATGCAAGGTTAGTTTTATTTCAAACAATATTCTATCAACACAGACATTTACATTGACAGTCTGGCGTTATGCACGGTGGAGTGAGTAAGACTGTTTTAATGGCAGGCTAACTATGGCTGTGGACATGCTAGAAATGCAGAAGGCACTCACATCACACCTGGACGACTGAGGGATTACACAGGCAACTCCCATCATAGACATACATTATTACAATTTATTTAAGAATGAAAACAAAAAGCACAGTACTGATGCATCACAAGATACACTGTACTTTTATTTTAGGTCTGTTTGTCTCACAGGAGATATTATTGTTTTGGGCATTAAAGGCTTCTCCATCCAGGACTCATAGTGTTGTGTGTGTTCGTGTGTGTGTGTGTATGTATGTGTATATGCGTGTGTATGTGCGTGTATGTGCGTGTGTATACATGTGTTTACCTGGCCATGCCCAGACTAGAGAACCCAGCGGGGACAATGAGAACATCAAGGCGAGGAAATGGATGAACTCCCAGAACAGAGTGAGCAGCAGCCAAACACTGAGGCAGGAGGTTTAAGACCAGCTACAGCAGAAAACAAAAGGATCATCTTAATGTTTTATATGAAAGAAAATCACTGCAATTCTCCATCAGCAACAGGTTGGGACATCATCTGCCCAAATGTTGAGCTGGAGGGCAGGAATAATATGGTGGAATTATAATATCTCTGTAATTACTGGGTTTATTCCACATGAAACAAAAACTGGTTTGCATTTCAATATCTTCTCGGGGAGCAGAAATAGACTAAGACAAAATTATGATTAATGGGTAGCATTATCAATACACACAGGCAGATTGCTGTCAACTGAAAGTACTTAGAGCTACAAGATAAATATACCTATTCCCAAATTAAAAAAAAATATTAAGGTTCAGCAAGAAGATTATTTTGTCATTTAGGATATTTTTACTTAATTTTTTAAGTTATACGTAGTATTTCAATATCAATTTAATGAACATGGACAAAAATAGTCAACTTTATTACTCCTGACTGAACTCTACTCCAAACCACATGCTTTTATTAAGGATCAGCTATACGCCCAAAGACCTAAGCTGACCATTGAAGATGAGAGCATCTCTATTTGATTGTAATATTTTTAACTGCATAGATATTATAAACACACATGCACTTACACTGTAATCACGATGCCATCGTGTGTACTAAAATGTTTTCCTTCTATTAATAATTCCTCCATTTTCTGCTCAGTACCTGGGCTTTTTGCAGGAGGCAGACGGGGGCAAACACGCGGTGTGGAATCACCCGCTGGGACATGGCCCGCTGCTCTGTGAATCTGCAGGGGTAGTCGCCATGGGAACAGGAGATGCCGTCATCTGCTGGGCCGGCATAATCGGTTGGCGTTGGCTCCGCGTTCTCCAGGGAAGAGTGGCAGAATGCGAGCTCTGAGCGGGTGGTCCGGTGACCACTGTGGAAGATTAGAAAGGTTTAATCCGAGGTTAATAATAACGACACATTGAGTGTTCTTTCTGAAGGCTACAACAACCAAAGAAATCAAAGTGAGCATCTATGTGTTGAAAAAAGGTGGCATGTGTGTATGGGAAATAGACTGCTAAATAGTATATTGATTTTACTGACAATGTAATGTTTTTAAACCGAAAGCAGCTCTATCTGCTAGTCTAAACTAGACGACAATAAACTATAGAATGTGGTATATGACTGGCAGTGGACGATATATTAATGCTGGTATTTATATTGCTATATTATAATATTATAGCCAGTCAGTTTTGTGGAGATGTAAGCCCATGTAGGAGCCAATGTTATACTATATTATAGCCATTACTTTTAAGTCAGTGCCACTACAGGAAATGGAAGAGAAGGAACCATATATTTACATCACCAATGCAAACCACAGTAACCTATGAAATACTGAAGACAAACAAAAAAAAACAGGTAAAATTCTTTAATCAGTGCTATTTAAACTTCCCTGCCATACTTTGAGTGGAAATAAAGCGGATGTCGTGCAGGAAGACATTTGGTAGCAGTGGTGGAGAATGGGTTGGAGAATGGGTTGGAGAATGGTTGGAGCTTCTGTCAGAGGAAAACCGTGAGGGTGGAGGAGATTTACTGGAAACCACCACAGCAGCTGCCAACCTCCTGAGACCTGAGCTTAACCCGGGTCTGGCCATGTGGGCAGGGCCGCTCTAATGTTCCTTGGCACTCTGCGTTCTGTACCTCTATAAAATATATAGGCGCGGCAACTTGAGACTCAAAAATGCACTATTGAATGTAATTGACGTTTCAGAGTTTTAATGTAGCAGTAAAAGTACATAGAGTGCTCCAGTCTATTCGTATCCCTTCTTGTCTATTTTGGGTTAGGGCAAAGGAAATTTTCAGTGTGGAATTTGAAGGAGAAAGCACAGGTTGATAACAGTCTGCAGAAGCAAAAGTGATGAAATAGTAAGTACGGAAAAGGTTGGTGCTAGATAGTAAGCTCAGGAGGAACGATCTGCTGTGATTGGTCAAAGTTATTCTAGCAACAACTACTTTTGTTTAGTGGCAGTTTAAGTTTATTGCTTATATCTTTTAGTAAATGTTATGCCATGTTTATTTGTCTGTTCATAGCAACAGAAATGGGTGTCATTCCCCAATTTGTATCAATTTACAGAATGGGCATCAATCAAGCTAGCCAAAGACAAAAATCCAAGGTACTCTGTGGTTTTAGGAAAAAATAAAAAGCCTTTATTACAGTCTGGCTATTCACATAAAAAAACAATACAAACAACAACAAAAATATGCCACAAATTTCAACTACACAGTTTAACAGGAATTACAGAGCTGTTTTCTCCATTCTTTTCTACAACTGAACACCTGTTTTTGAAAATCTCTTTTAGAAATTATTTGGATATGCATATACACAGGACTCGAATTGGGAAATTACATGGAGAAATGTCAAACTGTGACCAACAATAGTACGTCATGACTAAGCTCTCACACTAACTATTGAGAAACAGTCATAGAAAACCAAATTTTGTGTTGTGTGATCTGTTTATACTAGAGATGCACCGATCCAGCTTTTTCACTTTGGATTATAATGGAGTAGAAAATACAGGTTACAGATATCTGCTTTCTAATGTAGTGAAGTAAAAGTAAAAAGTATCCACTTTAAAATTTACTTAAGTAAAGACAGATACCTCATTTTGTTTTACTTGTACAAGTACAGTACTACTTTTACTTCATTAAATCCCCCCACTAGACCCTGCTGCTGGCTGGATCTGAGTTCATGCAAAAAAGCCAGATAATACCTGTCCGTTTGGAGCATAGAGTGTACTGGATCACTGCTGCCTTCTTCTGGTCCAGTCTCTGTCCTGGTTTCGTCCACAGACTCTTCTCTGTTTGAATCTGATCCACAGGGACGGACCACAGGGACCTGGTGCCAATGGCCCACTGCCAGTGCCAAGGTGGAGGCCGGCATGGGCATCGTCACATAATAAGACCAGATTAAGAAGCCTGTAGAGACCAGAACAATGCACTGTCAGGGGGAGCGAGCAACAGACAAAAACACCTCGGCACAAAGAAAAAAATCGATTAAAGCAACACTGTGTAGCATTCTCCATAAAGATAGATAAGTAAATTCCAGTTTTATACATTTATTTTGTCTAAAAGGTTGCATAGTGGGGCTTTAAATTTGAACAAGCAGAGGAACTCTACCAGGCCAAGCCACAAGTCAGATCTGTGAGGAAATGACCAGCCCACAATAACAATGTATATCTTTGAGCAATAAAACACCTGTAATTGAATAAATGCAAGACAGATAACCTGAATACACCACTGTGGAACATACCAGAAAACAACAGAGACAAGCAGATTCAAAACCCCCCATCAGAAAAGTTCCAAAGTGCACCTTTAAACTGAGGAGTGATTAAGGTGAATTCTCAGAGGACTAATGTGCATGCAGGGCTGTTGTAAGGTAATTTTGAAAGCACTAATTAAAAGTTTACAATGTGTGGGCTGACTCGGCTAAAAAGATTAATAGATTTACTGGAAACTTTCTTAGCAAAAGTAATTGAAATCTACCATCTTGGATACATGTATTTGATACTTTGGAGCTGATGTGATCAACATTCCCTGGAGGTGTGAAGCTAACTTTGGACACTGCTCTGTCTGAAGCTCTGTTACTCACGATTAGGGTGACCAGACGTCCCTATTTATCCGGGACAGTCCCAGTTTTGAGCCCTATGTCCCCTGTCTCAGCAGATTTGTCCAAAACCATTGATTTGTCCCAGTTTTATACAAGGAATATTCCAGGTGCTCCTATTTTTGACAAATTTGATACCTGCCAACACTAAAGAGAGGCATACATTGACATTTAGGTAAAATACCGTAAAGCTGCTTAAAAATCACCAAAACACAAAGAAAATGAAACGTGACTATAATGACTCACATTAGTCATGAATAATCCTGAATGGGCCGTGTGCATAAAAATTTTCCTATGCACTCGATTCACAATTTTATTATTACCAACAACTCCAAACCAGAAGTGTCCCAGTTTCAAGACAGACATTAATCTGAGCTTTGTTTTAATGGAAAAGAACTGACAAAGTTGGAACTACAACAGAAGCTGAGAAGCTGATTTGTGCTGTTTGACAAGTCCCTCTCAAATCACTTTACAGTCACAAACAACCTAGCATTAGCCAACGGTTTTGAAATGAGCACAATGAACTGAATCTTATTAGAGTTGCAATTTCTGTATTAAAAATAACTACTTAACAGAAAAAAAAACAATAAATATATTTGTTTCTTCTAAAAACTTCGCAACCCTCACCTGTGTCAGACTCCTGCTTGGGCACCGCCTGCTCCTCGCCGCTCATCAGAACCACACACTCGGCAGGGGCCCTCACCAGCGCCTGCCACGTCGACATGGCAACGGGAGGCTCCTGGCACGGGAAGAGTGCGCGGTTGTTGATGGGAGAACCAGCGGTGTACACACAAGACCTGCAAGGGTAAACAAAGGTAATACTACAACACTCAATGCTCAAAGAAAGCTACAACACAAGACACACAAGAGACATACAAAACAGTACAGATGCCTCCGGTCTGTTTGTGACGGATTAATAAGTTGGAATTGTACAGTCCTTGAGTCACGAGAAGGAGAAAACATTAAAGCGCAGGTTAAACTACACACTTCACTATATCAAAGTTAAAGGTGCATTGTACAACTTTTCCATTAGGGGATGCTTTTCTACATGGAGATGTTATTGCTTTGTCTGGAATGTTTCACAGTATAAAAGGTATTAAACCCTTTTATCTATAATCATGGAGACAAAACCAGAACAAGTGACAGGTCAGATCTGTGGAGAGGCAACCCCGCTCATGGTCAGAATGCCTGTTGTTCTAGGTATTTTTGAGCTAGAAAACCACCTGTAATACATGTACTGCAGAGCGCTTTGATGTCATACTATTATTCCAGGTAGACCAATGACATTGCTAAAGAAACAAGCAGACGACACAACGCCAACCATAAAGTTACAGAGTGCACCTTTAACAAAGACATTTAAGATTTTATAATGTTTTAGATGTTTGGTTTATTTCCCAGTTTGAACATTTTGCTGTAAGTATAACTTAACTGTTTGGACATGGGCAGCAGATTTGGCATATGTAGAGATAATTGCATAACTGTGGAAACCATAATGTCAACAATTCTGTCTTTATTCTTGATTGAATGTTGTGACTTGATCACACAGAGGTGAGCCTGTCATGATAATAAATATAGAAGCACTGTATTTTGCTACATAGGTATACTGCCATAAACGATGATATTCAAACTACTTTTTGACATTGACACAATCACAATAATGTAAGGTAAACCTTTTTTAAATAGATATTATCATTCAAAAGGCTTGAGCTGTAACAATTAAAGAGCAGACTGAAGCTTCACTGACTCATATTACAAGAAAAATACCAACATATGCACTGTAAGGACTTGCATTCCACATTTGTTCTTATTATATTGGCGATGGCGTGGAAGCTAAATCTGTAGCATTATGTTATTGCCTATACGTTATGTAATCCCTTGTAAATGACAGAAGAGAATTTACAAGTAATAAGTCATCCAAACTTTCTTTTGCCCCAAACTAAAGCAATACTTGTAAAATACGATACAGAAACAGTGATGTCTTAAAATGTCTTATAAAATAATTATATATACAGTTTATGGTTTAAGTTCACCTACCCCTGAATGAAACCACAAACCTGTTGTCCTGATCGTGGGTCCAGCGCACAGAGCCCCCTGTTGGTCGGGTTTCATAAAAGATCCTCAGGACACGTGGGAACTCCTTTGGTGAAGTGACTCCTCTTTTCTCCACCTGGAGATGTCAAAACATTTTTGTAATGACTCACTCCATGAAATGATTGATTTACCAGATAGTATGACGACATATGGAGTAGTAAACCTATACGCAACCAGCCTTATATAGTCAAAAAGTAAAGTAAACCTAAAATATTTAGTGTCTACTGTCCACTACTCTATTACTATTACTCCATGGAGCTTTACCTACAATGTTCCCCAGTATTGCATTAAAGGTATCCCTGTAGAATTGGTTTTATTATGAGTCATTTTTATTGCTCAAAAATGCCCTGAAAAAACTAACTTAACTGGAAGATGCAACAACTAACTTGGCCTGGTGGTATTTTACCAGCTTATCTGCATAAAAATAGAAATGTTTGTTATACTATAACCTTCCAGACAAACCAATATCTCCATAGAGATAAGGTGGCACCCTGCCCTGGAGAGGTTATTCAATGACCCTTGAAAACCCCATTGTGAAACTTGTTATGCTAAAACTAAGCTATGTTTTTAATTTTGGAAACATTAATTACGCTGAAAAGGTACACACATACATACATATACATATACATACATAAGGGTAGATACTGAGCATGACTGGACTTGCATCTAAACAAACCTGATTCTTTGACCTGGACAAGGGGCTCCTCACTCTTGATCCCATGGGAATATAATTCCTTTGCCTCCACAATCACCATGATTATTTTTCCAAGATAAGATATGGATTTAGCTTTCATTTTCCATGGAATCACACAAGTGATGTACACCTCCAGAAAGTTACATTGTTTTGCTTTGAATGCCATGTTGTTCTGTCTAAAATCAATGTAAACCATCATATTATTCTAAAACTACTACTCAAAAATGCTTATGAATCCCTACCTTTAGACTCCATTGGTCAGTATAAAACCTCAGCTGTCCCCCTCCCTGGACAGAGGGGGCCTGGCTGCACTGAGAGTAGAGCTGGTGCTGCCCCCTACAGCTCTGGGAGGGCATGGACATGAGTCTGTGTGCGAGTGTGGACCCAGAGCTGAGAGGTGTGACCTTATTTGTCTGCACCGAGCAGCCAGACGACCTCAACACAGAGGTTATGTCCACTTCCTCAACCTTTAACACCAACAGGTCACAGCAGTCCAGCACCAAGGTGAAGTCCTCCCTGTCACCACTGCTTTCCCACGAGTGAGAAGAGGCTGGAACCAGACCAACAGTCACCATCACACTCAGTGATAAAAATGAGAGCTTTGCACATCAATGACTTGAACCAAGGGCACTGGAGGAGAAGGAGGAGTCCAAGAACATTGACATTTGGACATTAGGCATTCACAAATTGCAAGTAAGATGATGTTCTGGATATTTCTCTATTAATGATAAAAAAGGTCAAATGTGACCAGTGCAAATTATTTAACATATTTAGATCACCATGCTTTTGTTGTTTATTCAATGAAAACATCGTATTAGCATATTAATACATTTCAGATTAACTTCTATTTGCTCCCTGTGCAAAGTCACCCCCCTTCAGAGCACAACCACAACACAATCAGTGTAAACCCCACTATTCAAACTACTGCACATCACATCAAGTTTGTCAAGCTGCTATGTACAGTTTTGTATCGTGTTTTTGTATATTTATGGAAAACTGGATGATGTAGGCTTATGGGCTGAGCTTTGGGCAAAATCTTACAGCTAACCATAAGGAGGGCTTGAATAGGGCCTGCGAGAGATTGTACAATTACTCAAACATGCATGGATGAGAACAACGTTATAACATGGCATAAAGCACAAAAATACTTCTTTAAATAATCAATGAGAACATAAATCACAAAAAAGATTTTAAAAAATGTACAAAGTCCTGGCATGGACAATAATGAATTGTCATAAAAAAGAAGTTTCTATACAATATTTAGCGATAAGGCTGGATAATATTTGGGAGATAATGCATATTACAAATTGATTGATTGAAATTGAGTTTCTCTTCCAATATTGATCAATGTTCATTGATCAGTGTGAAAAAACACAAAATATAAATAAATAAAAGCTCTAATTTCTAATTCTAAATTTGAGTGATTAACAAGCTCTATTTTGTATTCACATTTCCTGGCTTTGTTGCTCAAACTGTCATATTTTAGGAGCAGCAGTAGCTCAGTAGTCTCTGCATTTGCCCACCAACCCAAAAGTTGGAGAATTTGATTCCTGCTCAGAACAGTGCAGTGAACAACATGCCACTGTGTCCCTGGGCAAGACTCTCCACACATGGCACCTATGTAATAATGTGGTCCATGAGTGTTTGGAGGGGTCGGAGTGGGTGATGGTGCAGTCTATCCCAGGGTAGCTGTGCCTACAGTAGTACTTCACCATCAGGTATGAACTGAATGAATAATGCATTGTAAAGCATTTTTGAGTGTCCAAGCACTATATAAATCTAAAACATTATTTCTAGTACTCACTAGGGTACTTGGATGGTTCAAGCCACAGACTGTATAAATGGACATAACTAACCCGCTAGCCAACGCAATCCAAATAGGAAGTGTGCATGGGCGTGCATCTGGCTCCATCAATCTTGCTCCTATTCACTTTCTACTAAAAACCCGTCTCCCCTCTCTCTGTAACTGCTGCTGCCAGGCAGTAATTTTGGTCCTGTTCATATTAACCCAATCTACATGATAGTGGCATTTTTAATTTATTATTTTGACAGGTTTGATTGACAAGGTTGCAAAGTGCCCGCTCCGTGCTAAACCAGCGGTGTGAGAAGGGGCGTTACCTTCAACAGTTTCGCTCCGGATTGGTTATTTGGTTGCTATGATACCGTCTGACTTTCAAATGTGAAACTCTGCTCCAAAATCAAACCTATAACTGCTAGCCTTAATGAGCCTAATTTGACTGGAGCTGAACACTACAGGTGACATCACAGTCTCTTAGTCCACTTCTTTACACGGTCTATGGTTCAAGGGTGTACAAGCTGTTAGTTTTGGAGTAAAAATTCCTCAAATACGTTATGTCCATTGCAATAACAAATGACACAAAAGTTGGGCATGAATTATATTATGATTTTTGATGGGTAAGTTAAGAAAAAAACTCACCCGTTTCCCTGGAAGCTCTGGACGCCTCTACGCCATCTCCAGCTGAATCAAGTCGTCTATGTCCATCAGCCTCCCCTCCTGCCCCTGTCTTTTTTTCTGCTCCTGCCCCTTCCCCTGTCTCTTCTCCTGCCCCTGCCAGTGCTCCTGCCCCGTCCCCTATCTCTTCTCCTGGCCCTGCCAGTGCTCCTGCCCCATCCCCTGTCTCTTCACCTGTCTCTTCTCCTTCCCCTGCCTCTTCCTCTGCTCCAGCGGGCTCCAGAAATAGCACCACATTCCCATTTATCACTCTCCTGTCAAAGTGAATAGTCAGATCCAGAACGTAATGGCGGACCAGGATGTGTTTGGTGTTGGCTCTGAGAGGGAGGTCGTCAGTGTCCGGGTCCAGCTCTTTTTCAACCTCCATGTTGGAAAACCAGGAATAGCATCATCACTACAGACACAGGAAATAAAGTAGTGTTAACTTGTATATACTTTTAATTTCCCCTAAAAACACAAAACTTTCAGCTTCCTGTTTTACGCAACATTACAATAACTTTTTCCCCATTCAAAAGGTATATTTTAAATGATTAAGCGCTACAGAAACTGATTTTCCAGATTTTTCATCATCCTGAATCCTATGGCTAGGCTATCATGAATTCAATTAGCTTCACCACTCATACAATAATGAAATACACCGATGCCATTTGCATATAGAGACATTTTATTGAGAGAAATTTAACTAATCCAGTGTGATCGGTTCATTTATAGTTGTTGTGCATTGGTAATGTGCGTGAGACGAGCAAAACACACGTGGGAAACTCACGAGGGAAACTGAAAATATCTTGAAATCTCTGACTTTACGCGGGGCTGAGGCACGAGAGTCACTCATGGATCAGTCACTTTACTTCACGTAAATACACACTGTCGTCTCATTCCACGTTCACATTAGGACCAGGTGGTAACTATCACCGTAAAGTTATCTTGTTTATGTGTTCATATCTCCCCAAGAGACTCACATTCCTCTTGGCATCAGCGCGCTGCTTGCCTCCCTTCTCCTCAAACTCACCGGTATCCGTGTCCGGGGGTGATGACGACATCATATGGCGACAGTGAAATGTTTTGTAGTTTTTTTTGTTCTTCCTTAATTTATGCCTCTCAAACATGAACTTCTCTACATTACTTACTACTTTATGAGGCGCAATGCTCAAAAAATAAACTTTTGGACAAAATTTAAGTTAAACATTTATCAGATTTTGCAATATACCGGTTGAGTAAAAAAAATATTCAATGTGCAAATAGGCTATATAACTTAAGATTGTGAGTATGATAAAAACACACATTCACTTGTCCATAGATTAATTACAGTCCTAAATTTAAAAAATAAAAAAGTATCATGTCTTTGTCTTTCTATCAATTAATATCAGCCCAAGTAAAAACAGAAATAGTACATACATTTTTATTTATTATTATTGTATAAATACATATAATCCCTGATACCTTGGCTGTAATAAACAAACATCCAACTGTGCATAAATTAAATTTTATTTAGCTGCTTTGATCACTGTACAGACATGTTAAAAACACATGTTAAAATACAACATAAACATACAAACTGAGAAATAAGAACAGATTTTAAAATACAAATCCAGTGGTTGAGTGCCATTCATTGAACACAAAATGCCTGTACATTACATTGTGTGCTTTTCAAAATGGTTTACATTGGAATAAAACTAAACACATAATACTTATTAAAGTATTTAACACTAAAAATTGTTGTACCTGGAAGAACTAGGAAGGACTGAGTAATGGTGTACTCTTAATACATTGTCATTGTGAAATATTACTGTTAAAATATTAGTTCAATGTAAAATTACTCTGGAATGTTTTATTTTAAACACAATATATTATTATACTATTATACCATCAGTAATGAATGTTTTTGGCACTGGTGTTGAATGTGGCCTATTTACAAAAAGTTACTAAAACAATGAGATCGCTAAATATTATACATTATTGCTATTATTTTAAAGCTAAAATACGGTAAAATAAAATAGTTTCATAAATCTATGTAAACAAACTATTTTCTCTGTACAAAATATGAAATGGGGTTTAGTTGGGGGATTCTAGTCAAGAGATATGTCTTAATCCACTATTGTTTTCTGCAACAAACATTTTTAAACACTGTCAAGCTAAAATGAATGGGAATGGTGCTAAACTTTGACACAAAATTTGTATCTCTATTTTGCCTCTGCTCTCACCAGCATATATTATGTTCAAATGCCCAAAGTGGAATTTCCAGAGGCACACAGCATAGCAAAATCATCTATCATCACTGAATACAAAGTGACTTAAGTACGGCACCAAAAATATATTTTCTTATATATTAGAAGTAATACATATTCACAAAAGGTGAAGTTGTGGGGTCCTGGGTTAGACCTCTGGTTGTTTTGACTGAATAAAAGAATGTCTGCAGCATACATTAGGATAACATTGTAAAAAAAAAAAAAAACATTATATAACAGCATTTAATAATTGGGATGTGAATAGGTTGTGTTCCCTTGATTTTGATGTCAGATTTGATGTAATTTACTGAAATGTTCTGCCTGCATGTCTATGAAGGAATGTCCAGAAGTTAACATGGTGACACAATGCACACATTAGCAAACACTGCCAAAAAGTTTTAACATTGTCTGAAAATTCAAGAAAAAGAATACAAAATTGATTTAAACTAACATTTTGGTTCAGTCTCAGTCTGGTGAGAGGTGAGAGAGACGAACTGAAAAACTTGTTCAAAGCACAAATCAGTTCACCAGCTAAATCCGTTTTTATGATGAGATTGTGTTTAAACACAGTTCAGGTTAATAAAATCTAACATGAGTAACAGAGCTTCAAACAGAGCAGTGCTTATAATTAGCATCACACTCTCTGGGAATGTCGATGCCATCAGCTGCAAAGTATCAATACAAGTCTATAGAGGATTGACTGTTTTAAAAGAAATTACCAAACATAAAATCCACACAACAGCCTTACAATTTTGAGATAGCGGTTCTACAAATTTGACCAACTTTTTTGTTTCCAGTGAATTCTAACGCGTTCTTAACCTTAAAAATACATGATATATTTTGTGAACTGAACATGTGTTCCAACTTCCCGTTATGTGGTGCCATTTTGTGGATGGTTTGCCAGTCAAAAGATGGAACAGCTTTGCATCAATCTGAAACTCATGGATAAACTACACATTAGTTTTGAACTTGTACCTTTTCATCTAGTAACCATGAGATTACAACAGATAACACAAAATACTATGTTCACTGTTCCTTGTTATTTTTCCAGCACTGACTGTCTCCTCTTCCTTTTCACAGCAGAACCACTGGAAGAATTGCTTGCATCTCACAAGTTTTCTTCAGCATTCCGGCGGAAACTTAGGCGTTTGAAGGAATCCCTGTGAGAGGACAGGAGATCGGAAAAGAGGAAGAGGAGATGGTAGAAATAGGCATAATGGGAGGAGGAGGAGACACAGGTGGGGGACAGAGTTAGAGTTAGAGTTAGTTATGTTAAGAAGCCAACATACACTGACATCATATATCTATTTTAAAAATGACAAATTTGTTAATTGCTGTGGCAACAGTACTAATTTTCCATCACTCACATCTATGGATATCTCTGTTCAAAAAGTTAATATCTATGTATGGAAAAGTAGTTGTTAGTAGATTTCAGTACACAGAGAAAGCCGTTCTTTCCCAATTCATATAAATAAGGCTAAAAACACTAGCTTTTTGTCTCAAAGTTACTGGCTCAGAGAATATGCATCATTAAACAGTTGTATTAATCGAGGAAGTAAGTGGTCAAATAAAAAGTAACTAGTACTTTGAGTGGTATTGTTCATGCAGACTTACTTTACTTAAGTACAAATTTGCAGTACTCTTTCCATCATTGACTAAAACCTTAAAGTTCAGCTAAACGCCCTTTAAACTGCTTCCACTGTGCTCACTGTTGTGCTGGAGACATCAATATGTGCGAAGGTGACACACACAAATAAATGGATCCATTTGTTCTCACTTTGGGCTGGTGTTATAATCATAGCGGTGATGGAAAGATCGATGCAGTGTGTTTTGTCAGCCCTGGTCAGATACTATTGGCTGTTACCGTGGTGTTTACCTGTTGCTGTGGTGTTTACCGGTTGCCATGGTGTTTACCTGTTTTCGAGTCGCGGTCGGATGATGGGTTTATACAGCTCAGGAATCTTCCTCTCCAACATCGGCCGCAGGTTTTCTCTCAAGCGGTTGTAGTTCTTTTTCAGTTCTTGCTGGTATTCCTTCTGGTCTGAAGTGATTAAGTTCTTATTCTTCTCCACTGCCTCCCCGCATCTACAGGAAACACAGAGCAAACAAGTTTTTACTTTACTTATTTATCCCAGCCTTGTTTCTGTGGAGATGTCATCACAATGCCTGGAATGCTCCCAGGTATGACATTAAAATACTCTAGGTTGCATGTACCCAATTACACCTTGTTAATTACTAAAAATAGCAAAATAATCTGACAACCCTCTTAAATTGTCTATATGCTTTTACACAGCAGGGGAGAGCCGCTGCCCAGGGGTAGAGCCGCTGCCCAGGGGTAGAGCCGTTGCCCCGGGGTAGAGCCGTTGCCCCGGGGTAGAGCTGCATCCTTGGGGTAGAGCCGCTGCCCCGGGGTAGGCCGATCAGCAGCTGACAAAGGCAATACTTTTCTCCTTAGGTAAGTGTTAAAATAAAAATTGTGATCTGGGCACTGAAAAACTGTGAATTCTTGGCACATCACCCACCCCTACGAGACTGCAAAGTTTTCTTAGAATATGATTGAACCGTCTATCACTGACAAGGTCATTCAATCAATAATGATTCAGTACAACAGTGCGATTTATAGTATAAAAGAGAAAATTTTACAACAATAAGGATTTCACCAAAGTAAGAATAGCAGCAGTGGGTACACGGGTCTTCTTACACATTAGTGTCATAAGATATACATTATAATGGGCAATGTCGAGACTGCAGGAAATCCAAGAGACAGGGCAGATTGCTAACACATGTCAGGTTTATGTCATAGGCTTTTCATGGGACTAATATGGAAATGTCCGGAAACAGTAAGTACAAGGAAGTTAAGCATTTAAGACTGTGGGGGTCAAGGGGAAACAACTTCAAAGTAGATTACAGATTTATAGTTTTGATAAACTGTTTGTGTCCTCAAGAGTTAATACACTAAGAAATGTATAAATGTATGTGCCATGTTCTATGTGCCAAACATGGTGATTTCATAAATTATAAGATCAGGTTAATTTTTTTACTGCTTTGTGTGGGATGTTCCAGTATGGCATTATATCTGTCTTGCACTGATTTGATTACAGGCATTAAAAGTATGTTTAAAAAAATCTAATCTTACTGAGATCATGGTGCTTTTCTGCAGATCTCAATTGTAACTTGACCTGGTAATGTCACCTGCTTGTCTCAATGGAAAAGGATAATTTTAATGCCATCCTGTGGAAGATTTCAGACAAAGCAGTAACATCTCTACGGAGACGGGCAGGTGACATATCCTCCACCTGAAAACTTCCTAGTGCACCTTTAAACTCCTTGCTCCATATTCCCAACAACAACATAAATCTGAAAAATCATTAATGAATGTCTAATTAGTCTGTAAAGTGCGTGACTAAGGATCGGCTTTTTAGACCAATTCATTCAAATAAACACTGACATTCAGAGGGTCCATGGATTTAGGACGAAAACAAACCGATCTGAAATTACAGTAAATATTTGTCAACCTGCTTGTAGCAATCACGGCCGGGGGAATTTGACACGAGGCTGGGAAAATGAAAACCACCTTCAGCGGGCAAACACAACCTGACCATGAGATGAGTAAACAGACACATACACTCACAGCTGTTACAAAAATGAGTATTCCACAAACGAAATACGTGAGGGGGGACTTTTAAATGATGTGATAAATATTAAATTCAGTTCTGGAAAAAAATAAACCTTTGCATTTTAAACAGTTTGGTGGGACTTTTGACTCGGTTGTGCATAAAGAGGTGTTCAAATACAAGCTGTTCTTGTGCAGGATTGTGCAGGATCTATGCATCACTATGAAATAAAGTAAATTTGTGGCGACAGTGTGGTTGAGTTAGTGTCTCCCCCGTGTCTGGGTCAAATGCAGGACAATTTTCATTACGAGGATGGTGAATAATACTTGCCTTACTTGAATCTAATTTGGCTAAAATTTATAAACCGACCAATTTTGAAACTAGCTTTGAGGAAAACATGAAAAGAAATAAAAATGTTAAGATCGAGAGTGCTGTATTTTTAGCGTCTTGGCCACTCTCTCTTCCTCCCACATTAATGCCCGTAATTGCATACACATTACAGAATCGTAAAGGCTTTGTCACTTCAAATCTTTAGAAAACCTCCTCTGCTTTGAAAACTCTGAGCGATTGTTCCTTACTTCCACCCACTCCCTCTGTGCCAGGCGCCGCAACAATAAGAAGAAATGCAAACGCTGGTCAAATAACTCTTTTTAGGATTACAGTACATTTCAAAAGGGACCTGTCAGTGCTGTTTACATCTCACCGTTGGGCAGCTGTAACTAATACAGGAAACCACAGCCAAGGACGAGGGCTGTCAGTAAAATCCTCAAAAGACACCATGTTACCCCAGTATTAAGAGGATTACATTGGCTTCATTACACTGGTAGAGGTCCAGTACTTGACGGACATGCAAACTCCTGGAGGGTCTCTTGGTGGTTCCTCGAGCCAGAGCCAACCAGGCGTAGTCTCAGTAGTTTTTTATGATTATCAAACGTAGAATTACTGTACTTTCCACAAAATCTTTGTCTCGAAACAGTGACTTTTTATTTATTTTTGCTGAAGTTCATTCTAGCAAACAGCGGGTTCTTTGTTTTCTTTTTTTTTTTTTTTGAGCCAAAATGTCTATGTGACACTCATGAATCCCATGTGTATCACAGAGAAAAAAAAAAAAAACAGACACATATACAAATAACTAATGCAGAGCAAATGGTGCGTATGGGAGTTTGGGGATTATCTATGAATTACAGTTCGTTGCGTGTATTATTACTGACTTGAAACTGTGGTCTAACTGTGTGTAAAGCGGTCACCCTTGTGCATGAAAGCTGTTCTACAAATGAACTTACACTTGTTATTTACTGGAAGCGGTGGAACATATATTATCATTATTATTACAGGTGGAGTGACTTTGAGCTGAACTTACCTCATTATGAACTCTTTGAAACACAGGCGCAGTTTGTTGTGGTGACGGAACAGCTTGGGGTCGGCTGGGATCTCGTTCAGGAAGACTTGGGCCACCTCTAAAGGGCCCTGCGCCGAACAATGAGACAAAGAGAGAGAGAGAGCTTAAAAACAGAGGGAGGAAGGAAGGAGTGAAAGAGGGGAAGGGGATAGAAAGGGCCTCGGTTTAGACACAGGGGCCGAGCTCGCAAACTGAATGTGTAATGTATCTAAAGCCCCAGCAGGAACATAAGGAAAAGGTCACCAAAAAATGATTGCGCTGTGAACACATACAATGTAAAATCGAGGGTAGCACACGCTCATATGCGATCCCAACTTAAACGACCCATTATAATAATCATAATGTCGCTTCCTCATTAAAATATACCTGGAATTGTGTTTTGTTTCATTCACACATGTTAAACAGACCAACCCGTGCATTTTTTGTCTGAATTCTTCTCAAAAACACACTGTTCCACCTTGACGTCATGTGGTAAGGAGGTGCTCCACAGTTTTGTAGATGTAAACTGACTAATAAAAACGTGTGTGAATAAAACAAGAATACATTTTGCATATTATAGGCCGCTTAACCTTATAGTTAGTTCAATTATGTAACAAAAATCGAAACGCCACATTGACATAGACTAAACTGGTAATGTCCAGTAGCCTAAGCAACATTCGATATCACCCTTACTACTGCACTGGCCCGGTGGTGAAACTTATTTTATTTGACTGCTCTAATCTAGTGTTACAGTTTAATTACCTCGTCTTAGTGGCAAAAAGTTTCTCGTTGAACAGGAATAACTTACAGATCTCATATCCAGTGTAACAGAGCCCCAAAGACTAGAACATGAGGAAGAGATCACATGTGAGACGCTGTAGCGATTACCCTTCTCTTGCATAGCTAATGTCTCCATTGGCCCTATACACAGGCAGCATTTGGCTTCCATTTGCACAGTATGAGATCTTGTTATCCTAACTTATATCCATCATAAAACCACACCACACTCTGAACCGTGCATGCTTCGCGACAGGCGCAGTTAAACAACTTTGATTAGCTTCATAAACGCACGGCGAGCACATTGGACAGCGCCGCCTCCGCTCGCTCTTGTTCCTGATTACTGCTACGAGTTATATGTTTACAAAGCTGCCTAGCATTAGTGTTATGTATACAACGGTCGGTCCGGAGCGAGGGAGCTGTCAGATAGGACGGAGAAAGACAAAGTAAAGGGGGAGGGAGGGATGTAGTTGTAGCCGTGGCCAGACTCATTACAACTCAAACATGGAGACCTGGAAGCGATCAGATCCAAACTACCTCCGGTTTAGCAGGCGGCACGAGGCGCACATGAAAGAGAAGAGGACGAGGCCATGAATTGATGGGTTTAACTAACACAATATTAAGCTTTCTTGTGGCTTTAATTGTCTTTCAGCAATGCTTTTGTTCAATCTGGTTAACTATTTCACATTTTGTAACTTTAAAGTCACAGTATGTAACTTTTACACCAAAAAATAGTAATATAAAACCATGTTTGTTTGTTTTTTTCATTTTGGTTATGTTTATTACAGTAAAAAACACAAAAACATGTGTCCTTGCATGCTTCCATAAATCTGTCTCATACTTGGCTCGAAAGAGAGCCTCTTCCTGCTTGTTTCCAAGGAAATGTTGCTCAAGTATGTTACAAAACATATCTATTGTTTGTATGGCATGTTTTGTGGTCAGTAGTATGGTTTACAGCTGACATGGCAGCTCCAAATAATGGCTACATAAAATATACTTATCAAAAATGCACTTAATTAACTACATCTCTGTTTCCAATGGGGTACTAAGGCAGAGGTCTGTCTCCTGTCAACAATTGGAATGAACAATGGCAAAGCAAAAAAAAAAACTGAAGTCCTTATCCTTGTGAATGCGCTGCTTACAGAGCCGTGCATTCTTTGGAACATAATTTGACCATGGAATGAGTTTGCTGATGGTTTATGGACTTAAATACTGCACAGGAGAAGTCCAGAGTTTTACCTGTGATGCAACAATCTGGGTAGAATGTGAACTGAGCATTTGTTAGGACTTAAATAAGATGACTATGGATTAATAGATTTATGAAATAAGCATGAATAAAGCAAAAATACAACTCCAGGTATGTTTTTGATACAGTATGACATTATAGCACGTTAAAAGCTCAAAAAGGCAATTTTGTGTGACATGTGCTCTTTACCTAAATCAGTGGAAAAGCAAAGGAAGGATTTGGGTTTATGAATGGGGTGCAAGACTTTAAGTGAGAGCTGTCACGTCTGCTACTACAATGGAAACCCAACATGTGTAATAAGGAGTTAAATGCTATGGTGGCTCCCAGTACAGGAAATGGTCCATAATGCAAAGTGCAATCTCTGAGAGCAGTAGTCATCTGATCAGAGCTCTGGAGTAGAACATGATTATAGCTTCAATATGTGTGGGTATTTGCAGTGTCTGCTTTTGCAATATAAGGCACTGGTATTAAGGTTATGTTGATTGTAGGAGTAAGGTGTGGTTTGCAGTAATATCATCTACCTGTCAGAATATTTGACTATGTAATATGTGCTCACCAGTGACTTTCTCAGAACTACAAGATCTGACGCTTGGTTGCTATGGCTACTTTGGCCATACAGTTAAATGTGAGTAAAACTAAACTGGCAATAGTCATCAGAATTTAGTCATTCAGGGTGTGTTCCCTCTGTAGTTTAATGTAGCCAAACTGATGCTGTCATATGGACTAAATGGTAAAAACACACACAACCTCAGATCTGACTGAGTAGGGCAGGGTTAGGGTAGTGTAGGTTGCCATTTTTGCAACTTATTTTGAATGTATTATTAGGATTTATATTTTTGCTCTATGCCTATATAATATATTGTGATGTGGGAGCTACTGTGTCCAAAAAAATAAAGTTTGTCGAAGTCTACATCTACGAAAACTGCTTGGTCGTGTAGTATTTTCAGTCAGGCCGCCGGCATGTACTAATTATCTGTTCTCCGTAATTTTGTCGTACAACTTACATGTTTAATGGCAAATAAAGAACATAACTTAATTTTTGATAATAGTATATTTCACAAAATCATCTTGAGATCCACGGATTTCATATGGTCAATAATAAATATTCATGTTTTTGTGTTTATTTTCCTTTCTGTGCATCCCTTTGTAGTTGGGATTTCCATAAAACATTTACACTGTTATTTATGCCAGATTCCCTTCCTTGTGCAACTAACCCCACAAGGTGTAATCAGATAATCCTTTAAAGATCTTATATTACACAAAATTGACTCTTGTGAGCTGTTATGTGTTTTATTTGTGTTTTGTCTTGTGCGTTTTGGTTTTTTTTACATCCCCAAAGCTCAAAATGTTCTTTTTCAGCTTGTGATGTCATGTCGTGGTAGTTTTCAAGTTAACAGTGACCTTTTAGTTCAGTAGAGAAACAGTTGTGCGGAAATCATCCAAATGATTTAGTGAAGGTGTATGGAGTATAAAAACACACTGGAACACATATTGTATTTCATGACGTCACAAAGTGGAACAAAGTGTTTGCTGTAAATAAATATGCAGGGTTTGTATGTTAAACACGTGTGAATGAAACAAAACTCCAGTTATGTTTGTGATGAGGAAACAACATTATAACACACAACGGAGAATAGGGTAATTTGTGGCCTTTAATTGTTTTTTAATGATATAATTGTTTGTGATTGTTTACCTGGTTGACAGTTGCTCCCACTGATCCCTGTAGCACCATCTGCAGCATCTTAGCATCAGGCTGCTCTCTGTGTGTGGCCACTGCTAACTCTCTGGTCTTCTTCTGCATGTCCTCTATGGCCACTTCGATCGGGGTCAGGTCAAACTAAAAGGCAAACGTGATAAAATAGATCAATTAAATATACTGCGACTTAACATTTAATCATATATATTTGTTAGATTTAGTAGAAGATATTTGCAGCTTTCTAATTTTGATGCTAAGCTGCAGAAAAACCTTTTATGTAATATAGACTAGAATAATATAATGTGACAGTTTGATTATTAAAGTAATTGAAAATGTCTGTATCCACTGTTTACTGTCTGAAAACTCATTTATCAAGCAGTTACTGTCTTTATTGCTAAAACTGAAATAGATATAGATCTTTGGCGTCTTTTGCTTGTCTTTGTGGAGAAAACTTCAACGCCACACTGTGAAATATTCCAGTCAAAGCATTATACTTCCATAGAGACAAGCGAGAGAGGGATCTTCCACCAAAAAGGTTACATAATGCATCTTTAAAAATGCAATGGGTTGGTTTGAAAATAATATTACATTGACAACTACATATTGTCCTATTATGATTACAGAAAAAAATATTCCTATGAGCTCTAAGCCATGTTATAATGCTGTTACCTCACCAAAATCTCAAAATAATAATTGAGTTGTGTGTTTTGTTTCATTCACACATGCCTTTACTATTAGTCTGTCTTCATTTCCAAAGCTCAAAATGCTCTGTTCCACCTTGTGATGTCATGAAGCAGTAGTTTTCAAGTTAACAGCTACGATTTTATCTTTTGTTCAGCAGAAATTGGCAATTTGGAGGCTGAAACGATCCAAATGACTCAAATGAAGGTGTGTGGCGTTTAAACCTTCTGTGTTTATTACCACATGACATAACAAGGTGGAGTGGTTTCTGTTTGAGAGAAGAACTCAGCCTAAATATGCAGGGTTTGTGGGTTAAAAGTGTGAATGAAACCAAGCACAACTCAAGGTATGTTTGTAATGAGAAAACAACATTATAACAGAGATCAGAAAATAGCATAATATGTGCGCTTCAATGACTGAACATGCTGAACACTGTTGAACTGTACCTCTTCTTTCTGTATGACGTTAATGCGTGTCTTGACATAGGGAAAGGCGTGCATAGTGGTCAGAATAGTCTTCCTTTTGTATTGTTCGTTGAGTTCACCGCGTGGTCGACCGCTCTTGGTGAATGGAGTCGTGTACATGAAGCGCCGCAAGTTGAAGTTTTTCTCAAAGTTTGTCATTCGGTCTTTCATTTCGTAGTCATCAAAGTAGGGCTCCACAAAAGTGATCTGGATGTATGCCTGGAGGAGACAAGAAAATGTATTATAATTTTATATCACTAATACTTTTATTTTATATGTTTTACATGTATTTTTCCAAGGAAATTATTATTTTTCCTCTTAAAACATAAACATTTACTGATTAAGATGCTCAGGCGCTAATGTAATCAATGTTTCTTTCTAGATGTCATGAGGCACTGATGCTACACCTAATTTAAAGCCATACTGTGAAACATATAAACCAATACATATTTATATTTTAATTAAAGAAACACAATTTACATCAGTCAAAACATGTTTTAGGCATTTGACTGTAAGGAAGGTCAAAAAAGTTTTGTTGATACTGGCAGCTTATTTTTTTCATGACATATTATATTTCCAATATTTTGGGAGAATAATCAATAACATTTCCAAATATTAAAACTAAATGACTAGGACCTAAAAATAGATAGATGGAAATGTACATTTAAGAATGATTAATTTCAAGTTCAGATTCCTCGTAAAAGATAATTGCAGCGTTTTTTCAATGCCGTGAATACTGATGTTCATAAATGTACTGTATATATGAGTCTACCACCCACTAACACAGCAAACAGGTCACTAGTAATTACCATTAAGTCTCATCATTTATTTATAATCCTTATGCATCTATTATTAAAGAAACAACAACAGTTTAATATAATTTAGTAGGCTATTGAATGCTAGCTTAAAAGTCCTTGTTTAAAAGTGCACTGAGTAACTTTCCTAATGGGTGTACGTCATCTCCTTGTCTCCGTGGAGATGCTGTTGCTTTTTTTGGAATAATCCACAGAAGAGCATTAAGCAAATCTGTATTGTTGTATTGTATTGTACTGTATTTATTTTATAGCTCAAATGCTTTGAAAAAGATGCATTCTAACTTTGTGCAAGGTCACCTCTCCACACATTTAAACTGTAACCTGACCTGTTTCACAGTGTGACATTTCAAAAATACTGTGAAACATCCCAGGCAAAGTAATATCATCCCCTTGGAGACAAGAAGATAGCAGACCCTGAATGCAAAACTGAGCCCTGTGAGTTTAAACCATGTTAGAATGTTAGAATCACATAACCAAAGTTTTGCTTCATTCACACGTTTATGTAAACCTGCATTATTAATCCGCTTACATCTCTGACAATTTGCAGCTGCTTTTTACCTTTAGTTCAGCAGAAATCAGCAGCTTCAAGTGTGAAATTATCCAAATAATTTTAGTGAAGCTATATGAAGTTTGTCTCTGTGGAGATGCAGACACAGATTGGAGCATTTTCAGTTTGAGAGATATGCCGGATATAATATGCCGGATTTGTGTGCAAGTGTGTGAATGAAACAAAACACAGCTCCAGGTATGTTTTTGATAAGAAACCTTATAACAGATCAGAAAATGTGCAATAACACAGGCCCTTTAAACTGTTACCTTGTTTGGATTGAGCTGCGTTTGGTCCACCGGCGAAGAATCCTTTATCATAACCAATGTATCATCTCCAAAACACTGACTATAGAAATTCTGAGGGATCAAAGAAAAAAATAAAGATGTTTTATAGTTTCCGTGCAAGGTTGGTTGTTATGCATTGCGTGAACTGTACGCCTCACTTCCTACTGGAGCTTTTGAATTAAACATGGCAGAGTTTAAAAGCTTCAGAGCTTCAAAGACGTACTTTAAGAGGCGCTGGCTGGTTTGATGTACTGAGGGCAGATGTTCTCAGTGATTTGCTCCTCTTCTGACCCATGCGCCCCCGACCGAGATGCATAAACTGGAGGTAACTGTGAGGCTGGTCTATGCTTTTGTTTAGCATCTAGTTACAACTCCTGCAGTTTAGTTTTTATTTGAAGGTGCAATAAAGGCATTAAAGGTTCTATATTACACAAAATTGAATCTTGTGAGCTTTAAGCCATCTTAAAATGCTGTTACTTCATCAAAAAACATACCCAGAGTTGTGTTTTGTTTCATTCACACATGCTTGAGTAATCCTGCATTATTAGCCTGTCTGCATCTCCAAAGCTCAAAATGCTCTGTTCCACCTTATGATGTCATCACAAGGTGGAACAGTGTTTTCTGTTTGAGACTAAATAACCCTAAATATGCAGGGTTTGTGTGTTAAACATGTGTGAATGAAACAAAACACAATTCCAGGTATTTTTGTGATAAGGAAACATATTATAACATAGTGAACAGAGGGGCTTTAAGGTAAAATTTCCTTTAAAATCACATATTATGCAGGAGATTAAAACTAAATAGCTCGTTTACATCTGCAGCTTCTCATTTACAGGAAGAAGTTAGAGTATGATATAACATCTAGTCAAAAATAAGAACCATTTGCAATTCCCATTCAATACAAACACATCCCATTAGTACAAAAACATCTGAATTATATTTGTCTTTAAAGCACACAGTCATTCAAACAGCCTTGGTTTAAAAGTTTGCATATACAGTATCAGCTTGCAAAAGATGTAAATGCTTATGTAATAGAACTGAGGAAACCACAAACTGTATATATAAATGTACATAGCTAATATGCTAATCATCACTAGCGTGCAAACAGGAAGTGACCACGGGTGTGCTTCTGGCTCCATCAACTCTATTTGCAATTGACATTACAAACAAAAATGGTCCCACTTCTCTTTGTAACCGCTGCTCATTTTGGTCTTAAAATGTTCGTAGTTACTCGCTTTACATGATGTTTTATTTCACCGTTTTGTCTGTAAATAAATTCCTATTCCTAATATGGAACTAGAACAAAATCCCCCTTAGCCGCTAGCCTCATGAGCTTCATTTGACTGAACCTGAATGGTGACGTCACGCTTCCTTAGTTTTTTTTTTATACAGACTATGGGTGAAACTATTTTGCTTCATCATTTACATTCGTATATAAATTTTAGAGCAATCTAAAATGTACACAATAAAGGACAAAAAGGACTCATGTTATAATATTGTTACCTCATAACATACACATTTGGAGTTCTGTTTTCTTTCATTTACACATGTTTGAGGAACCCTTTATTATTAGTCTGTCTACATCTCCAAATCTAAATCTCCAAATCTCCATGTCTAAATCTCCAAAATGCTCTTTTCCACTTTTAAACTCCTATTTTATGCCATCACTAGGTGGAAAAGAGCATTTTGAGCGTGGAAGATGTAAAGAGGCTAATAATAAAGGGTTACTCAAACGTGTGTGAATAAAACAAAGCACAACTCCAGGTTTGTTTGTAATAAGGAAACAACATTATAACATAAATCAGAAAACAGAGTAATATGGGCCCTTTAAGTAGCTCGCCTTGTCCAGTCATTTCTCCTCTCTTACCTCCAGTCTGTGCGAGATCTCGGGCAGATGTGTGATCCCGGGCTCTTTGTAGATAAACTCTCGTTCATCCAGGTCACCAAACTTAGACCCATAAAATCCTACTCGAAAATACGTTCCAAACATTCTCTTATGGCCCTGCGGAAAAACAAGAAGCGCATTTGAATATTTGACTCTAATCACTACGACATATCCACACTCATTATGTTAATAGCCTTTTATGAAGCCTTTATTGTGCTGTATGCTTTGATGGGCTGAGTTTGAAATTCAATCTCCCTCCAAGCTATGCAAATCAAACTAAATCTTCCTCCCAGCGCAGAAGAATGTTAATGGACACTGGCTTGTCAAAAGTCAATTGAAACAAAATCGTAAACCTATTTAAAACATATTTGCGTGTGTACATATGAATAAGAGTCTTGTGTTTTTGATGTGGGGAAGTTATTACCTTTTGAATGATGTTGTCAAATGCCTTCTGCAGCTTGCTGTGAGTGGAAGACAGCTTGCGGAAATCTCTGTGTGCTTCCAGTATCGGGATTATGATCTTGTAAACTTCATTCACGGCTTCGTAAAGACCACCCTAAAAGAACAAGCAGCAATGTGAAACAGTTATTTAATGGAGATGATTTTTACTGTCTTAAAGGTTCTATATTACGCAAA
>JACN01052365.1:0-10930 GCA_000787155.1 Scartelaos histophorus | reverse complement strand
TATGTTTGCGCCCAACAAGAGAATAAAAGTATACAGAGAAAAAAAAAAGAAAGAAAACAGTGAAACAGTGCAGGAAAGGTCATAAAGCCAAAGGAGCTTATGAGTGACCCTCCTCCTAAAACAATAAAATTAATAAGCAAAACAAGCAACCCCTCCCCTCACCCAGGCATTCAGTACACAATTACATGCACATTCATCCAAATCACACAAACTCACAATACCCATACACATTAATACAAATGAATGTGCTTTTTCCATGTTCACTTTCAATGATTTACTGTCTAATTCACTGTAAGTGTTTAACCACATCCACGCCCTACATCCAGCTCTGAAAATGCTAATTCATGAAGATTATTTTCAGCCAAGGAATTTGCGTTTGCTGCAACCAGAGAAAATTTCACATGTTTCAAAGTGAATGCGAAATCAGTTTAAAAGGTACAGAGTGTCACTTTCTGGAGGTGGCATGTCGGCCGTTTGATTCCATATAGATACGTTTTGTGCCGTACTGTAGAGGATTATACGTAAAGTAAAGAAAGGGGCTCTAATCCAAGGAAAATAAGAGTCAGGTTTACTTTGAGAAGGTGCAAACCCAGTCACGCAGTTAAAGAAGAATGTTTTTCAGTGCAATAAACACGACTTAAATGAATTTTTCGGCTCACAAGTGACACTGTGGCTTTAAGTTAAGGTTAAACAGTCCAACTTACACTGTTTTCGGTAACTGTTAACTTAAAAATTACCACTTTATGACATCACAAGGTGGAAAAGAGCATTCTGGAGATTGTATTGGAGATGTAGACAGACTAATGATAAAAGGATACTCAAATGTGCAAATGAAACAAAACACAATCCTGGGCATGTTTTTGAGGAGGAAACATTTTAACGTTGGGTTTTTGCATAATAGGGTTGCCTTTAAGTTTAAGCTACACTTTCATTGTCTTTTGCATTTGACCCGTTGCTGCTTAAACTGTCGAAACAATCTGACAGGCCACACATGCAAATCTGTAGAGTGGAGTTTGTATGGTGCTTCAGAGTAATTAGAGTCTTATCAGAAGCATATGTGTTTGTGCAACATATGGTTCTGTGCAGCCTCAACGTCAACAGGCAACATGCTCTCAATCTGGAACTTTCCACTAACATCACAGTTCTGACAACTCTCAAAAGTGACATTTCTCTGAATTTGTTGTTTTGGAAAAGCCCTTCTAGGTACAGACTATGCAAATGAGCCTTTGTTATAAATCCTGCAGTGTTAAACGTCTTGGTTCCATTTTATAATACTACACTTTTAATAGCCCTAATAAAGCACGGACAAAGACTTGACTCATAATGAACTATAATTTATTAAGAATTACTCAGTATTAGTAGCTATTTAATTACTTTCCCTGCTCTATCTCCTGAGCCCAACCCCTTGATTAAAGTTGTATTGTGTAACTTTTCTGGGAAAGGTCCTTTCAAGGTTCACACTCTTTTTCACTGCTAAAATTTAATTTTCCATGATTTCTTCAGGACCAAAAGTGAATTTTCCAGGACTTTACGTCTCCTACATGTGTAGAATGTACTACTTTTAAGGCTAAATATAAAATGTGAACCCTCCACTCACCTTATTGTATTATCGTTTTTTAACATTCAAAACACTGTCAATCATTTATTGTTGTTTCTGTTAAACAAAAGCTCTTATTGTGTGCTGTCCTGCAGTGTACCACAGTGTTAGTCCAGGTGGACATAATAGCCTGATGAGAACTTAACAGAACACTGTAGTTGTGTGAAAGAAATACTACAAGTCCATGACTTTTCCAGAACTTTCATTGAATTTACAAAATTCTATGACTTTTTCAGGCCTGGAAAATGACATTTTCAATGACCATGACTTTTCCAAGATTACCATGGCCGTGGGAACCCTGTCCTTTTCTCCCTGGAGGTGTTGTTACTTTGCTAGGCCCGGGAATGTTTTCTTCCGTCTTCATGGAGCCTGAACCCAACCAACTTAAAGGTCAGATCTAATTAAATTGATTAAATTATTAAATGTAAAGTAGAGCTTGTTTAATGCTATACTGTGGAACATTTCAGACAGAGCAAGGACATAATCTGTAGAAACAAGCAGGTGATGGACCCCCAACCAAAAAGTTACACAGTGCACTTTGAAGTAACTCAGGGTGAATCATGCCTCAGGAGGCAGGAGGCGTTACCTGGCACTGGCCGGGATGTGTCCCCAGTTGAGTCTCCAGGTGATGATGGGGGTGGGGACTCCAGTGGCCTGACAGGTGAAGGTGACCGTGGACCCTCGCGCTGCCTGCACCGACTCCTCCGGGGGTCTGATCACTGAGGGAGCAGCTGTGAACGAGGGGAGGGGCAGATGGACAGATGAATATGTGAATATGGGTGTTTTACCCAAAAATAAACCAACATGTGTTAATGTGGTTAATGTTCAAGTATGGGACAATAAGTGAATGGATCAGAAATGTGTCTCAAAAGTGCAGAAATATGCAGTAATGTTAATGCTGCAGTAACAGAAAACATACACACACTTTAAAAAAAAAAAAACTGCCTGTAAACATAAAATATATCTTTTGTATGTGGTCTTTTATTAGCTCTGATATAAATCAAGAACGCTCCAAATCTATTTTCTTCTTTAACTCAAAGGAGTTTCTAGTTTTAGAATCAATTAGTATCTGGGCATTGATTTTTGTTTTCTTTGTACTTTGTTTGAAATATTGTATAAGCAGCTCTTGAGGTCAAAATGTGTCTGCTGTGTACTGGCTGCATCTAATGAGAAAGCATTTTATCGTCCAATAATGTTAAGTGCTCATCAGCATGCTAGCCGTTAGTTTTACAGTAAGATCTCTGAAAGTTGTGACAAGTGCTTATAAACCCACTGCAATGAAGAATTGGGAATAACTTGGAACCACTGCAAGCCATTTAAAGTGAAAGAGTCTTGTTTTCATTTTTTAAGACAGTAAAAATCCGGTATGGCGCCTTTGATTGTTATTATTATAGACAGTATACTCAATATTAAATTTGAAATAGCATCGTTTTCGATAATATTCCTTTTTCCATATGTGTGGCACCTCTGCTGTGAAGTGTGAAAAACATTATAAAGTGCTGAGGCTCTCGTTAAAAGCGCATTAGGCGGAGCTGGCACGGGTCGGGATTAGCTCATTCACTGGAGCAGATAAATGGCTAAAAGTCAAAGGGACAAATAATTCACTCAAATGGACGGACAATTCTCCTTCAGTTCTCCGGAATGGATTCCCCTGAACACAAAAAGCTCAGTGTGTCACGTGTGAGAAAAGAACTGGTAAATTAGTCACAGCTACAAAGAAGTCGGAAAGGGTGATTACTGGGGTTAAAGAAGACATGTGCTTAGTGGTGGGTAGAATGGTCCACAATATATTCAACTTATTTTGGACCAATCTGTTTCAAAAAATACTGCTCAAACAGTAATATTATATCAAAGTAAAAAAAAGTATATAAGTATTTTTGGAAATTACCACATGGGTATGGGTCAATGACATATAAGGATTTTCAATACACATTTTTAAATTTAGTTTCTATTGACATTTTAACACTTTAAGGACAAAAATCATGCAGAATAACTAATGAAAAAAAAAAAAAAAAAAGATTTGCTTCCATGGAGGTCAGGGGTACAACAGGTATATGAGAAATTATTATGAAATTTGAACCTTTTTAACTGAAGAAATTGCAACTGGACAGAAAATGTGGGCCTCATGGCATTTGACCCGTATGCGTAATTGTGATGATTTGAAGTTAATGTAATTAGAAGGGCAAACATTCAATTCTGCACAAAATCTTGAAATTTCAAATGGCAGAGCACAAAAATGAGTCATAGCTGAAAAAACGGTGCAAAAGTATAAAAAATATTAAAATACTGAAACTTTTGTTTATTAAGAGAGGGAGGAGCAAAAAATACTGAAGTGAGTTTACTGTTACACTTAAATATAAATTACTCATGAAGGATGATATGGTGTCTGAAATCTACATGTAAAAAAGTTACTACTAAGTTACTGTTACTATTATTATACACTATTATTACTTATTATTATTACTACTATTATATACTATTATTATCCAGAGGTAGAACTTGCAAGTCGTGACTTGGACTTGAGTCAGACTTAAGTCACTAGTTTAAGGACTTGACACTTGAAATGATAAAATGGAGTTGGGACTCAACTTAGACTTGAGGCCTGTGACTTGAGAAGTACTTTTAAATCTGAATTCTCTCTATTCTGACTGTAATGATTCACACCAAGATCATGTTAAAAAAAATCTATAAATACTCATATAAATATACAGTGACTTTTTAAGTACAATTTATCTTAAAAGTCATATAAATTGCAAAAATCTTAGTTATATTTGGTTTAAAAACTGAAGCTCAAAGCAGATGACTTGACTTGGACTTGAGGTCAAAGACTTGAGATTTACTTGCAAAAACAACAACTTGGTCCCACCTCTAGTATTTACTACTGTACTACTGTCAAACTAGACCTGTCAGTCTGATATATGACTACAGAGAAATACTGTGATAAACAATAATACTGAATCTACTTCCTGCCACTGAAACAAAGCAGGATCATTCCAGTAAAAAAATACCCCAAATCTCACTATGGTATAAAAAATGTACACAGGATAAAGATGAATTAAGTGCGTTTTTCTCCCATTTTAGTGTGATTGCAACACCAGAGGATAAATGCAGGGTGACTTACTGCAGCCGTACTCGTCAGATCGGTCGGGGCAGTCAGGCTCCTCGTCGCACTGGTAACTGGCAGGGATACAGGTGCGGTCGCTCAGGCATTCAAACTGCTCCGGAGCGCACCTGTCACTGGGACCCTTCGTGGCTACAGGACAAAATATGTGAAGGAGTTTATTTTGTATCGGGGGTGGGACGGGACGCATTTTTCACCAGACGAGATTATATGAGATTAGGTTCATGAGAACAAGACAAAATGAGATTATCACATAATCTATAATTTAAAAATGTGTGATGTGTTTGCTAACATTTTTGCACTTAATATTTTTGTTGTAAATGTGAAACCACAGCTTCATGGGGTTACTTTTGTCTCATTAATATTTATAAATGCACAGAGGGTGACCTACAATCAGTCATTGTTTTGTTCATGTGTTTTGAAATCCACAAATGCAAATGTAATATTTGGAACTTTTATTTTGGTCTTTACACATAAATGCGTATCTGTGAATATACCTTTTTTATTTGTAAAGTTGAAAATTCAGTTTGTAAATTGTGATTTGCATTTGTGGATCACGCATTACATGAATTCACCTTTATGGTGTATTTTTGAGTCTCAGAAAATTACAAATATTAAATTGACATTTCTGGATATGAAAACACATGAAAACACAAAACAATGACAATATCTAGATTACCCTCTGTGCATTTATGAATATTAATGAGACAAAAGTAATCCCATGAAGCTGTGGTTTCAAAAACCAGGTTTAAAATTACAACAAAAATATTATATACAAAAATGTTAGCAAACATGTTTTTAAAATTATGTGACAATTTCATTTTGTCTCATTCGCACATACAGATGTAACTTACCAGTTAAGTCTTTTTTGTTCAATCTAAATGTAAACTAAATTAAAAAAAAAATCTCACAAGATATTTTTTCTCATATGTGCACAGTCTTGTAGCAATTTTACTGCACAAGATATTTTGGAAGGAGATCTTGCACCATCCCTATCATCAGAAAAATGCAGTAACAGGAAAATAACGTGTACTTACGACAGTCGAGTTCATCAGAGTTGTCCTCACAGTCGTTGTCTCCATCACAACGCCACAGTTTGAGAGCACAGCGGCCATTTTTACATTTGAACTCATTGGGCTCACACGGAGAGGGGGTCCCTGTAACATCAGAGGAAAACATTTTAACCATGTCTAATCATTTGTGTTTATGACTTCCAGTAATTTGCTATTACTTAGGAGCATTTGTGAAACAGCAGAAGCCAGAGGAAACATACACAGACACGGTGACACCATTTTAGAAGGCATTTGTGCTATTTTGTGAAGGAAATGATCATGTTGGGTCCATTTATTCTTTCTCATAAAACAATAATATCAAGTTATACGTTACATTTTGAGTTGTCATTAGCAAATACTAGATCATAAAGCAACACTGGGGGTTAAAGTTAAGGTAAACTTTATTGTCTCTCCAGGAAAATTTGTGATCGGCATTTGACCCACCCTTTCCCCCTGGGGCAACCTCAGAATCAGTGGGGGCCCCAGTTAAGGTAAACTTTATTGTCTCTCCAGCATTTGACCCATCCTTTCCCCCTGGGGCAACCTCAGAATCAGTGGGGGCCACAGTAGGTTCCACAGTGGGGGCCCCAGTGGGTCACGCAGTGCTGCGCCCAGGGGCCCGTCTCCAAATCTTGATCTAGTCTTCGTCAGGACTATCTTCACTGTGCATTGTTTTTGGGTTTATGGAGGAGACCAGAGTGCCCTAAAGTAACATTTATTTACATCTATCACAGAAACAACTTCAAGAGCAAACAATTGAATGTAATCTGCATACATAAAGTCACATACTCTCTTAAACTTGCTTATTATTTCACAGTGTAAGAAAGTACAAGGCAAACTAAAGTGGTCTTAGCACTGACCCTTGTGGAACTCCACAGGACACAAAAGGACCTGACAAAACAGAAGAGGATCTCCCTGACAAATACAAAGAGAAACAACCCACATAGACGGTGGAATCCAACCCAGAACCTTCTTGCTGTGAGGTGAAAGTCTTAGCCACTCAGCCACCGTGCCAGACTTCTCCGGTTTCCTTTCACAGTGTAACTCACCACATCTGAACTCGTCGGAGCCGTCGGAGCAGTCCCTCTGGCCGTCACAGATGTAGTCCCGGGGGATGCACTCTCCGCTCTGGCACGTGGCCTGGTCCGCCCTGCACGGCCGTGGGTAGGTGGTCTTGCGGGCGGGGGTGGTCGTGGTGATGGGACCAGGAGTCACGTAGCTCACAGGAGTCTTGGCTTCTACAGAAATATGCATAAGTTTAATTTAGTTCAACTTTTTTTTATCTGAACATCTGCAAAACATAGCTCAAAAGGACAAGCAGAAACAAAGCTGTGCATCTACTCCCATCCTAATTAACATTTATATTGAAAACTGTAAAACATTCCACACATGCATTATAGAAAACTGTATTTCATATTGCACAATTCTGTATATTCTTATTCTTCTTATACCTTTTTAATAACCTGTGTGATTAGACAGATTTTTATGCCAGACACCAACCAAATTAACAATAAATGAAGAGGTGCAACATGGCTTAAGTGTATAAATAGCCCATTAACCAGGGCAATATTGGTGTAAAGACATTGACCAGATGTACTATTTCAGACTTTGTAGGATTTTGTGTTAAATAGCAGTGATAAGAAATGCGTCTCATCTATGTTCATGAATAAAAGATGGAAAGTCATATAGATTTGCTTTAAATAAAAGCGACTACAGCAGCTGCACTCACCACAGTTGAGCTCGTCACTCATGTCTCGGCAGTCTGGGCGGTTGTCACACAGATATTCCATGAGGATGCAGGTTCCATCGCTACACCGGTGCTCGTCTGGCATGCACGGTCTGATACTGGGGGTCACTATAAGACAGGAGGTAAAAAAAGAGTCAAAAGACGAGACAATAGTGCAGACAGGACAGAAGCATCACCGCACAGCAGGCTACCAATCACAGCAAACCAGAATGATACACTAAGATGGCAAAATTTGGAGAATTTGCAAGGTGAATTTTTTCACATTGGAATTGAATAGCAACATGTGGCATCTTGCATGGGTTTGGTGTGGGATTTCTTATTTAGTTACATGATTTTCTGTCCAAACTTTAGTTTTAAATGTTGGTCAACTCCCCAAATTAAGCCTTTATTCATTGAAATTGATTGAAATACCTCCCTTTCAATGGTAACAATGAGAATCAGTGGTAATTTTGCAATGGTCATTAGCACTGACTTGCTTTAAAGGTGAACTACAAAAGTTTTATGAAGAGGGGCCGATCACCTGCTTGTCTCCATGGAGATGTTATAGCGTTGTCTGGACTGTTCCACAGTATGGCAATAAACATATCCACCTAGCGTTCATTCAGCATGCAGTCTTACAAACTTTACTTTTCCACAGATATGACCTGAAATTTGGCCTGTTGGTGTCATCTTGCATCCATGGAGATAGACAGGTTTTAATGCCATACTGTGAAACATTATAAGCAAAACACTAACATCACCAAGAAGACATGCACATGATAGAAACATGTCTCTAAATGACATGTAGAAAGTAAAATAAAAATAACTTCTAGTGATCACCGTATGTCTCAGGTTATCATTATGCTCAGCACTCAAACAAATCATGTATTACATCAAACAATCATCAACCAAATCAACTACAAATATAAAACCATTTAAAAAGCAATTTAAACTAAATGTTAAAGTCCCGCTTATGTTTCAGCACAGTCAGTGCCATGCAGCAGACCTGGCCCAGCACAGACCTGGGATAGTTCGAGGCTCCACTGGAGGATGGGGCAAGGCTACAAAGGGCAAAGACACATTAGAGACTCTGTCAAAACTGGAAGAGGAGAATGTGTTAAAGGGACACTCCGGAATTTTGGACATAGGGCCTCATTTCGTTGTGTTGTAGACGTGTGGAGTCACTTTTTTTTAAATAATCCACCCGGTCCTTGTATTTGCAGAGGTCGCTGGTGCTAGGCTAGCGCATGTCAACGGCCATAGTTAGCCTGCCACTAAAACAGTCTTACCCACTTTACAAAGCACCTGAGGTAAATCTGTTATTACCCCAGACCATGTGAATAATTTTATTAGTATACTGACAGCCAATAGAAACTTTAGGGACTTTGCGTTTGTTAGACACCATTTTCTTTGGTTAAGTTTACCGTGTTTAACTTATTCGTTACACTTTAAATTTTGGTTTATGCATGGCAGCAACCACAAGAAATGATTCATATGAAATAAAAACATTTTTGGGCTATAAAATAAAACCTATGTTAAAAAGTATAGTCTCAAAGTGTTAGAACCAACCTTGCATTTGAAGAATTTATGTCTGAGCAGCAGTAATATGTACTTCCTGATAGCAGCGGACTGATATCTGAGAAAATAGTCCCTCAAAATGGGACGATTCATGATTCATTCTGAGTATACTGTATCTTTATTGTATTTTTAAATAGTAATTTTTGTTTAATTAACAATTTATTATATTTTTTTTATCCTTATTTATCAGATACATGTTTGTCTAACTGTAATGAGATAAGATACAAGATTAAGTCCACAAAAAAGGGACAAGACGAGATTCCTAATATATATACATTTCAGGATTCAGTTTCTGATTTTGTCCTCACACTTTTTCATTTATTTCATTTCATAGTTTTGTTTCTATTCTAATACTGCTTTGTGGAACTGTAAAAGACGTAACTTACCAACACATCATCTTTTTTGCCCAACAGGTTTATAGCCCTCAGGATATGGAGTCATGCTACATTTTAAGTTAGAATTATGAGATGACCGTACCAGTTAAACAAAATGACCAACAATATCATCATTTATTGCAATTATTTTTATAGCAGCAATATAAATATACATCTTGAGAGGCCTATCTATTAAAAATATGATATATTTAAATCCAGCTATGGGGATAAAACTGTAAAACGCTCAATAAATAATAGTAATATTGTAAGTAGAAAGCAAAAACGGTGGTGTTCTTACCTTCTCCGAGGCGTCTGAACTGAAAGCCCTGCACAGAGGTGACGTAGGACGCGATGGCGCCCTCTTTCACCACGTTGTACAGAACACTGCGGATCTGCTCGTCGTTACTGTTGTACTCCGATCCTACGTCCAGCTCCACAAATATGTCCACGCCATCGCCTCGGACCACTTTCCTGTAAGTGAGCAAAATATAAAGAGAACAGGGTTAAACGAGCAGGTTAGAGGTAGAAAGAAACACAGATGACGGGCTTAATTACATGCTGTAGATCTGTGGGGAGAAGCATCTGATATATGGGTCCATGACAAGGATTTTCAAATATTTACAATGTCAGGTCTGCATAAATCTATGTTTTTAGGTTTTTATGCACATGAATGAACTTTAAATTAGTTTTATTTTCTAAGTAACATGAAAATTATGTTACTAAATTATTTATCATTTATCAAACATAATAAATGGACAAGCTTAGACAAAATCTGTTTGAATATTATGGGGGAAATATCTATTCAAGAAAGATGAAATTTCATATGGTTCTAAAAAATATTTCATAAAATATGACAAAAAAGACAGAAAATAAATTTGATTGGATTTAAAGTAACTTTAAAGAAGTTTAAAAATCATCAGTTAAGGGCAAATGGTTGCATCATGTGACATTTGAACACTTTTAAGTACAAAAAACATGCAGAATAACTAATGATTTGTGTAAAAATGATTTAGTTCCATGGAGGTCTGAGGTACTACAGGGATGTGGGGAATTATTATGAAATTTTAACCTTTCTAACTGAAGAAATTGCAATTAGACACAGGTCATGTCATTCACCCATATAAAGGACTGTGGAAATATTACAAATTAGTTTGGTAATAAAATAATCAGAATCTTTTTGTCTTTTCATTACCTAACACACAGATCTTGACCTTGTGTTTCTAGAAAAAAGTCTACTGAGTAAAATGTATTACTGTGAATTTCTATTCTCACATTTAACACTAGTTAAACAAATTTAAAGCTAGAGTATTAAGTATTAAATTATAAAGTACAGTATTTGAAGTTGGCACATTACCTGCATGATTGATTCCATGGAAATAGAAAGTTAAAACCATTATTTTGTGTTGGATTATAGCCAAAGGAACAACATTTCCACAGAAGCAGGTGGAGGCCAAAGAAGATTTATGCTTTTATTTTAGTCTG